>JAVQJL010024725.1:0-30184 GCA_036024295.1 Nannoperca obscura | reverse complement strand
CCCCCCCCCCCCCCCCCCCCCCCCCCCCCCCCCCCCCCCCCCCCCCCCCCCCCCCCCCCCCCCCCCCCCCCCCCCCCCCCCCCCCCCCCCCCCCTCAACGGTGGCGTCGCCAGCAGGAGGCGCTGCAGTGCAGACATGACATCAGGAGTGGAACTAAACCAACTATAACCACAACTTCTGAATGGAGTTAAAGGCCTCAAGCTTAAACAATCTGCAGTCAGTGCTTCTCGGTAGGACAGACCGGCGGAAAGTGGCTATAATCAATATGTTTATAATAATGTATCAAATGACAAGGTGAAAGGTGGTTTTAATGAACCTACAGAGAATTATCACCTGTTTTTAAAGTGTTCCAGCTCGTTGTTTAAATGTCCGGCTGCAGAGGTTTTGGTTCATGACCAAATACCTGCAAAACTAATGACACTCCCACTTTGCGTTAAGTGCTACTTAGCAAATGTTAGCATGCTAACACCAAATCTAACCCGATGATGTCACTTGTCTCCTCCAATCACAGATGAGCATGGGCGTGGCTGCAGCCAGGTCTCAGCTGTGTCTGAAGAGGCTATTGGACGAGCCCCGGGACGGTTTACCGAAATGTAAACTAGCCCGTCTGGCTCTGCAGCAGCCGGCCACCGGCCTATCACCATGCCTCAGGCCCAGAAGCCCCGCCCCAAAGACCAACCAGAGCCAATCACCATCCAGAGTTGGACATTATCTCCTGATTGAACGCTGCGAGGGGGAGGAGACTTACAGGGCGGAGCACGAACACACAAAGCAGCAGTACACCTGCCAGGTAGAGCAACCGATATTACCGATACTGCAAAAAATACTACCAATACTGTTAATACAGCAAAAATAATGAAGATACATCGATGACTACTACAGATAAACATCAAGCAACAATGCAGTGTTTATCTGTAGCAACTGTTACCCTAACCGTCCATCCTTGTTGCCACGGTTACAGGTGATTCCTCTGCGTGGTTACCAGGAGCGGTTGGCTGCCTACACCCGGATTGGTCACCACGACAACATCTGCAACCTGCTGGACGTGGTGATTGGCCAGGACAGCGTGTACGTCTTCCTGCCCGGGCACTACGGCAACATGCACGCTTACGTGCGAAACAGGAAGCGTCTTGGCGAGGAGGAGGCGGGGCACCTGTTCACTCAGATGCTGGACGCCGTGACGCACTGTCATCGCCACGGAGTCGTCCTGAGAGACCTGAAGCTCCGCAAGTTCGTCTTCACCGACAAATACAGGTGAGACTGACAAGATAATACTGCCAATACTACTGAGACTGCTAAAATACAGAAGAAATACTGATGCTGATTCAACCCTAATATTACAAATACTACCAATGACATTGCAAAAAACACTTCATAATACTGCTGATACTGGTGAAAAGGTTAGGAATTCTACAGATACAGCCAATACGGAAAAAATACTACTAATATTGGCAAAGTGACACTACAGATACTGTCAAAATGACTATGGGTACGAACGACATTGCTAATAACACTGTTTACATCAGTAAAATCAGCAGTATTATTAGTAGCTGCAATATAAGTAGTATTATCAGTGGGATAGATTAAACCTAAAAGGGAAAACTACCTCCGATACTTCTAACGGTATTATATAACTACACGATAACTACTAACAACCACCAGTACTACAGATACTGCTGTCACTGCTGATGCATTAAGTAGATTCAACGGATTCTTTGTGGTTTTCTTTCTGCAGGACGCGTCTCGCCCTGCTTGGCCTCAACGACTGCGTCCTCCTGAGCGGTAACCACGACGACTCTCTGACAGACAGACACGGCTGCCCCGCCTACGTCAGCCCCGAGCTGCTGACCAACGGGAATCGGTCTTACTCGGGCCGCGCCGCAGACATCTGGAGCCTGGGCGTGTCTCTGTACACCATGCTGATCGGACGATACCCGTTTCAGGACACGCAGCCCGCCGCGCTGTTCGCCAAGATCCGCCGCGGGGCCTTTAGCCTGCCTGATTGGCTGTCACCGCAAGCCAGGTGTCTGATTGGCTGCATGTTGAGGAAGTCACCCGCAGAGAGGCTGGAGGCATCGGAGCTGCTGATGCACCCGTGGCTGACCAATCCCCGCACGCCACATCACAACATGCACAAGACGCAGCAGAGCTCACAAAAAACACTACAGAATAAACAACACGACGACGACCAGGTGGTGCCAACATGGACGGAAAAACACTAATACACGTTTGTACTTCTATACTTGTGAGGATCCACATGGATATAATACTTAAACTAGCTCCTAACAAGTGGTGGAGGAAGTATTCAGATATTTTACTTAAGAAATAGAAGCAATACACAAGAAAAAGTCCTGTATACAAGTAAAATTATAAAGGTATTAGCATTAAAATATATTTATAGTACCAAAGATAAAAGTATTAATTATGCAGAATGGTCCATTTCAGAATCATATATATTTTATTATATTAATGGATTATAATTACTGATGCATTAACGTGTAAATCACGTAAATTTAATTAAATCATAATGTAGTGGAGTAAAAAGTACAATATTTCAAGTTGTTAAAGTACCTTAAACTTGTAGTGTACTTAGTTACATTCCCCCACTGCTGCCAACAATTACAGCTCATTGTCCACAACCTTTACACTCAACTTAACCTCAACCGGATTCTAACTTCAACCCTAAACTAGACATAAACCCTCTAACAAACAGTCAAAAACTCAAATTGGTCCTCGCAAAGATAGATATACAACAGCACACACACACTACAGTCTGATCCTGGATTACTTGACCCGACCCTCAGGTGCCTTCTTCTCTCCGCTCCCGAGCCCCGCCTCTTCCAAACGGGAGCGTGGCCTATGACGGTGACCCCACCCTGAGGCCCGAACCTGCTCCTCTTCTTCTGCACATCATTTTCTCCACAGAAGATTAAAGAACCGAGTCCCCGGCTCCACCAGTACCCGACACGAACCAGAACACGTTTAAAAAAAAAAGTGGACTCTAAAAGGAGGTGGAGCCTAAAATAGGACGCTGCTTCTTTCACACTTCCTGGTTGCTACCTATAATTATATAGAGAAGTGACGTCAGCGGTGGGAAGTGATCAGCTACAGAATCTTCTCTTAGTGAAGAACAGAAACGCTTTAAATGTGGCTTCAGTCGGACTTTAAAAATCAAAGCGTCTCATCCTTTTCGGTCGATCCTGGTTTAATGTAAGCTGAGAGCTGCTATGATCTCCAAAAATATACAAGCATGTTATCTCAGGATCAAAACTTCATTCACTAATTTGTTTTTTGTGCTGCTCTAAAAACAGTTATCCTGAAAGAACAATTTACTCATAGTAGTATTATTTAGAGATAAATAATATTTTCTCATGATATGACTGGATTAACAAACATGTTCATCACTGTAATAATAATAATTACATGCAAGCAGGCTTATTCTGGGACACCTGCTTCTTGTATTACTATTTCCCAAAATAATAGCACAGTTCAGTGTGTGTTCATGAGAAAACTATTGCTGAAACTTCAACCCAACAGCATAATTACATAATTACATGTATCTAAAATACACACCATGTGTTGAATCATAATAAGAAAATAATGAAGCTGTGATCTTGAGATAACATCACTAAATGGACTCCGGACACTTGACCGATCACGACCCGAAAGACCTGCAGCCAGATAACAGGATGCCTTCTTCTGAATGGGTCATTCACAGCTGGAGAATAAATAAAGATGTTTCACAAACTGGTTTTTCCTTGGTTTTAATTAAGGAAACATTTTATTATTGTGTGTTCTAGTACTTTTGTTGTTGTATGATTCCACCACACTAAACTGCCACAGCTACAGAGGGAGAACATCTGAAGTATTGTAGGAATGTAACTTCTCTGTATTGTCTCTTTGATCTTAAGATGTGTAGCCAGCAGGGCAGGATATAAGACGTCTGTACAGAGTATACATACACACACACACACACACACACACACACACACAAACAGCAGGCAGCCATGTAGCTTCAGAGACGAGGGAGTGAAAAGATGAAATGATAAGAGTAAAATGGTGAGCTTTAAACGTGCTGCTAGGTGGAGTTTGTAGGCTAACCGTTTCCTCCTGTTCACAGTTTTTATGCTAAGCTAAGCTAATGGGCAGCTCGCGGTAACTTAAAACGGACAGATATGAGAGTGGTATTGATCTCCTCTAACTCTCTGCCAAAAAGCTAATAAGAATCATTTGGTGTCAAACATTTACTTTGATGATTTGATCAATTCTTAAAGCCTGTAAGACTCCTCCCTCTACCAGCAGCGAGTGTCTTCACATTTATGTTCCTTCGGTTCTCGATTACTTGCACAGTGATAAAAAGCAGCTGACGACCAGTATCACTAAGAGTTGTAGTATTGAGAAAGTGCTAACGACCCAGGAAAGAGTAAATGCCTGATAAATTATCAGTTTTGTAAAAACGGGTTATTTAAAAGTCAAGTGGACATTTTTTTTAAACGCAACAGTATTAAGCAGTAAAACATATATATTGTAGTATTTGTATTTTTTACAGTAATATTGGAACTGGTAGGCATGTTGATAATTGTGAGACCATATCCAGATCTAATATTCAGTGTTCCTAACAAATAAATAAAAGTGTGAAGTAACAGGAGCTTTTAAGGGTACAGACAGAAACGATATACAGAAGATGAACTCTGGACAGCAGCAGTTCTTCTCACCTTCATGTTTTATTGTTAAATCCCATCAGACAGCAGAATAAATCCTGTGACTCTGTCGTGACTTCAGTCAGACTCTAATCCTTCGTTTCTCTCCAACATCCACTTCATCACAGAAAGGTTTGACAGAAAGTCTCTGTTCTGTCCTTGTCTCAGTCTCATCCAATCAGCTGTCAGTCAACTGTCCCCCGTGCCTGCTCATTGGTCACCACCGGCGGAGTCTTTGGCAGCAGCCAATCACGAGCCGGCATCAGTGTCCATGTCGTCGGTGTCATCGCCCTCAGAGCGGCAGATCTCCTCCAACGCCAGTTCTGCCAGACAGGAAACAGGAAACGAGTTCTGAGTGATGTTACGTTATGACACCCGGACGTCCCGGTGTTATTTTTTTAACTCTACCTCATAACTGAATTTTATTATGTAACTAAGGTTGTACTACATGTTTAAATCCTAAAGTCTTTTACCATAATAAAGCGGTCAAAGTCATATTGAATAATGATTTTAAAAAATGAACTAGGAACCTATTAACACCATTTCTAAATACAGCAACAACACATCTGGCTGAAAATGTTGCTGCTGTGTGGAAGGGGAAACATTAAATACAATTTACACTCAATATAAACTTTTGTTTTTCTGGATCAGTTACATTTATTCAGTCATGGTGGACCACAACTCAGTTTTTAGTGCCAAACAACAAACTTAAGGATTTTAATGCTTTTCTGGAAGAAGTCCACATCAGCTACAGAACAACTGTCAGTCTTAATCAGACAGCTCTCAGAACGGTTTTTATTGTTTTGCCACCTTGTACTCTCTTCACTATGTTCACTATGTGTTCTTGAGGGTTCACCATGTTCTGTGTTTCCCAGAACTGGAAAATGTGCATAAAACGCAGAACCAACTGTGGGAAAAGTACATGACATGACAAAGAAGACGGCACAAAGTTGGATACACCAGATCGGGAAAATACCATTCAACAACTGCCTGGGAGGCAGGAAACATTGCATGAGTGTACGTGTGTGTGTGTGTGTGTGCGTGCATGTGTGCGTCGTACCCTCGCTCTCGCTAAGCTCGGGGATCTTCCTCAGCGTGTCTCGTACAGCAGGGATCACCTGGTCATACATGTGCAGCAGCGGCCTGCAGCTCTCAGAGAAGCTGCCGTGATGCAGCAGCAGCCAGTGCAGCAGCAGCAGACACTCTCGGAGCAGAGACGCCGCCGGGCTGTGCCACCATGGCAACCAGGGGGCGGAGCACTGCTGCGGGGACAGGGCCACGCCTGAAGGAAAAACACAAAGAAAAATACACCTCTGAGTGAGTACCTGATGATTTTAGAGACGAGATTGTTGTGTAATCAACAGTTTTAGGGAGGGAGTGTTTTAAATCTGAAGCGAGACTGACCTGTTGAGTCTGACGGCTCCGGAGAACCACGGAGATCCAACCACTGACGATGGAAAACAATCACCACCGTCTGAACCAACTGAGAGAGAAGGAGACACTTGAGAGGCTTGTTTGGAAAGTTTAGTGTCACTCCATAAAGAGAAGTAGCAGAAGGTCAGAGAGCTTTACCTCAGTGTAACACTGACAGGTGCTGTGCTGTTTGGTGGTCCAGCTCTGCGCTCTCTGAGTCATCAGTCTGTTCAGCAAACGAACCACCTGAGAAACAACAACACACAACAAAGAACTGTAAACTCTCAAATAAAAGCACGAAAAAGCGCCGAGGAGGTGGAGTTACCTGCACTGTAACGGTTCACATGATACATTCAGTGCAACTAATTCCATCAATACCACATCGTTCATGTCGTACTCACCACTCACGTCACTTTCCCAATACTGCTTTAATTAATAAATGAATTCTGGTCATTCTGTTCAAATGCTGTTAAGCTGCCGTCAGTGAAACTTGCTCAAATATAAAGTGTGGCTTTGAATCCACGTCGACTGGTTGACTTGCTGCTTCAGTGCCTTGAGGACAAAAGTACGACGATAAATATCGTAAGTGTGAGCTGTTTTAATACCTTTGTTACAATTAAACTGTGCACTAAGTGTGTTGCTCACAGGCGTGAAGGCCTCAGTGTCCCAAACTGGAGTCAATGCAAGAGATATGTTTAGTTTAATACATTTAATTGGTTTAAACTTAACGAAAATAAACAAATCAATGCATGGAAGGCGAAGGTGGAGAAGGGGAGAGAGGGAGATATAAGTATGGGGGCAATCGAGATGTTTTGGTTTCACTTTTAAGGGGCTGTCATGTCGTCCATCTTTACATACAGTCTACGCTAGACTACAAGGTGTGTGTGTGTGTGTGTGTGTGTGTGTGTTACCTGCAGGTCCAGCAGAATCCAGTCTGTGTGTGTTGCCTGGCTGTCTGGTCTGGTTCTGATGAACTGGAACAACTTTAGGAAAACACACGGGTCTGAAGGAAACAACAACGACAACAAAGAAATCAAACACTGCTGATTTTCAGCTGCAATGAAATCCTTCTGTTTATTCAGATCACACAGGGGAGGAACTCAAAATGAAAATTTAAAGCAAAATAATGATAAAAAAAACTAAAAACCATTACAATAAACATAAAAGAATGATTATTTTGTATATAAATGACATTAAAGTCACTGCAGTAACAGCTGTAGCCTCACCATGCTGAGAGCAGAGCTGCTGAGCCAGAGTCTGGTGGTCAGACATGGACGTGAGGACACACACACACTCTGAAACTGTCTGCAACCTGCTGTCTGCTGCCAAACACACACTCAGCACCTGCAACACACACTGCAACCTGAGAGGGGCAGGGGGACAGAGATGGGACCAGTGTAAACCAATACATTACTAGTCAAAACAGAAAGGATCAATTCATCAGTTTCTGCAGTAGAAACTAAATATTATCCAGAAGTTGCACTTTCTCTGAATCTCTTTGTGTCCGGACTCTTGATGAATCTCTTTAAGACACTTGTCATTAGTTTCAGACCAATGCAGGCTTTGTGCAGTGTTGATGTTGGTGAACCTGCATCACGATTAGCTGGTAGCAGTTTCTCTTTGCTTTGTTATTTCTGCTCTGGGTTGCGTCACCACAGTTCCTGTAAATTACTGCAAGTGGTTTACAGTCAGATGTTACATAACCGCTGACTGTCAGTGGAAAAGTCATAAACACACACTGTGCAGCCACTCCTCTGCCTGCAGCAGTATTCCTGCTAGGTGAGTGTTGCATCGTGTGTGTGCTTTCGTTGAAATCCTTGACTTCTTTTCATTGTTATATAATTGGAGGATTCAAACAGTGTGTGGATGTTTTCTTAAGTTTCATGACACCTTCACAGTCACGGCAAACCTGGATTATTTATCATCAACTGAGGAAAATAAATACTATTCAGAGAAAAGAAAACTCACAAATCATCTGAAATTGAAGTCACAAACTTACAGATGCAACATCTACTGTGACCTTTGACCTCCTGACTGCTGGTTGTTGGTAATGTTGCTGGTGAGGAACTGATCTCTCTCTCTTTCTTTATAGCACACAGCCTTTAAGTTTATATGTGTACCTGTGCGTGTGTGAGTGTGTGTGTACCTGTCCGTGTGTGTGTCTGGCGTCCTCTCAATTAGGACACAGAGGGTCTTCATGGCATTGAAGACAAGCTCCTCCCTCTGGGAGCTGCCGCTGCCACTGGCGTCTAGCCCTGCTTCACACAGCCGCAACACTGACTGCAGCAAGGCATTCTGGGAGCACAGGCCCACAACTGCAGCAGAGCACTCAGTCTAAGAGCGGAGGGAGGGAGGGGGATTTGTTAAGGTGAAAATTATTGCCAAACCTCAGGATCAGGATCATCTCAAAGATCAGGAAATGAAACATTTGAAGCTCATCATGTTATTATGACAAAGTTGATATTTCGAAATCACAGCTCTCGACTGTAAAGAAGGTTAAAAGGGAATGTTAATAAAGTTAAACACAATCCAATCAAGTAGAAAGTGGGAGTGTGTGTGTTTCTGTTTGTACCTTCTTGTCTGTCACTCCGCTCTGACTCTCCTTCGACAACACAGCCTCCACCACCTGGGAGCATCGCAAAAGGTCAAGGGACTGCAGATTCAGAAAATACTCAAGCAGATGATCATTAGATCTGCAAACTGTAGATAAAAACTTAAATTCAAAACTTTATTGATCCTGGTGTATTTATGTTATTTTGTGCCTTTCAAATCTGACAACAATGTGACGACTTTCTTGCTCCCTCCGCTCAAAACAGCCTTTTTCTTATCGTCACTTCACCTGGATACAACGTATCCACGATCTAGCGTGCGTTTCCATTCATCACATCTTTATTTAGGAATAAGCACGACCTTTGGCCATGCTAGCAGTGTGGCTGTGAGGATAGCAGTGTGTGACTGCTGTTCTGTCACTTGTAAACAAACATATGATCATATACTTGTGTTGTTATTTAGCCAATTAAATCGCTCACTGGGAGAAAATGAAGTTACACCAACGTCAACAAGGAAACACACACATGTACTGGGACAAATCAAAAAAGAAAAAGGAGCTACAGATGCTAAAGCGATGGAAGAGCACAGTGTGTTCATTAATGTCAATACATTGAGCCTTGAGATATAACCAGCTGGTTAGACATTAGTGTGTCAGCTGTGTCATCACCTCGTCACTGTGGGCCAGCACCAGGTAGAGGAGCCTCATCGCAGCCAGACCAGTGTCCTCCACGCCGAAGCCAGTCAAAACGCCCTCCTCCGGTCTCCCTAGTCCAGTAGCACGGCCTGCTGGGAGCGAGCTGGCAGCGGTAGAGTCCGAACCACCAGCAGATGCGGAGCGGAGCAAGTCCAGAGCCTGACACAGCCGGGAGAGGTGCAGTTTCAACAGAGGGAGGAGGAGGACCGCTCCAGGACATGACCTGCACGCACGCACACAGACACAAATGTCGTCTTATTTATTTATGGTGAAAAGTTGTTAAAAATGTACAGTATAAAAATGACAATGAACAAATATGGTGGCATCCTCGGCCACTACGGGTCTACATTTTCTTTTTTGTTTTTAAAATTACTACCGTGTGTGTAAAATATGGCGAAACACTTAATCTCAGTGGTGCACAGGCTTTATGTCCTGAATGTGCAGGTTGATACATGAGTGAAAAATGTAGCATAAAGTTCACAGGGATTCTGTAAATCTTTGGTGATTATCTACATTAACACATGGTGGTGTTTTGCCATGTTATAATCTCAGTACTGCTGTTACATCGTTTGGCCACATGAGGGCTCTGCTGTCCACAGAACAGTTTGGGTTTACCATGTTTCATTCTTCAGGGAGCAGCAGATATCAAAGTTAGTCAAGTTTCAGCAGAGCAGCTGCAGTATCTCAGTCAGTCTACCTTTTGTTTCTGCTGCTGGCTGCAGCTTCTGGCCGGCTCTGACTCAGCATGTTGAGTCCAGTTACAGCCAGACTCTGTACCGGACTCAGGGCGGTTCTGGGAGCTCCGCCTCTGCCAACAGCTGATGCTGCAGCATCAGAGTGGAGCAGTAAACCTGCTGACAGTCCACTGAAATTATGACATAAAACACCACATTAGTTAGACTTCACTATTCTAAATGAAACTAAATCATTACTACTCAATCTACTCTACTATAAACATATTAAAAGTTATTTTATATTTAAGAGAGGTTTTTCTAAAGATTTGTGTTTTGGTGGATTTGGCGGCCCACTGTGGTGACAGAGGTGCCACAGTTACAGAAGATACTGGAGTGATCATAAGACCATAACATTTGATTAAAAGGTCTTGTGTCTTATTATTGTCCTACATGTATGTGTATGTTAGGCAGTGATGTATTCCTAAATGCAAGAATCCTTTTTTGCTTGATATGTCTCCTTGACCAAGATTTATTCTGCCACACCAGACATCTGTTTCTCTCATACCTTACTGCTACAAACACCTTCCCTCCAACTGTATTATACATGTTGCGCTCCGTTACCATGCACGTTGTCATAGTTGCAGTGCGGGGTGTTTACCTGAGTGTCAGGTGGATGTCAGTCAGACTCATTGACAGCAGGTGAGAGAGGCCGAGGCTGCTGGGAGACAGAGGGTGCTGCAGCAGCAACCCTAGCAGGACGCCACCTGGAGGACAACACACACATTTTACTGTGTTGGCCATTGTGTTATTTATTTCTATTAAGCCTCTAACGAAGCAGCCCTGCAGACTGACTGACCTCGGTGCTGCAGGGGTGCAGGTCTGACGGACAGGAAGGGGTCCGGGCGAGACACTTCCTGTCTGTCACCAGATCTGCTGCTGGACGCCCCCCTGTCTCCACCGTCTTTTCGCGTCTTCAGCGGCGTCGTTCTGGATGGCACGTGGGCCCCAAACGTCTCCTTGGTGATGAAACCATTTCCTGTTGGAGAGAAGGAGCTGCTGCCACTCCCATGTTGCAACGGGGTGAGGCAGTTCGGCACTTTAGGACTGAGGAGAGAGAGAGAGAGAGAGAGAGAGAGAGAGAGAGAGAGAGAGACAGAGAGAGAGACAGAGAGAGAGAGAGAGAGAGAGAGAGAGAGAGAGAACAGCCGATCAGATTAGAGATGAGCAGATGACAAATCAATCATCCTGATTGGATGTGATATGATATGATGTCAATATAAACACCCTGATCACTCAAACATGTTCATTCTGGAGTCACAGCTGCAACTGCTCCACTACAGTGTGACCTGTGACCTTCGACCCCACCAGTCCAAGGTGGCGTCTTCTTTTGTCCCAGTTCAAAACCCAAAGATAATCACTTGACAATGATATAAAACGATGATCAAATCAGTTAGTAATATTGATGACGACTGACCTGTTTCTGGTCAGCGGAGAAGCCGTCTTGTTTCTGTCTGAACTGTGCAGTTTGGTCTTTATTTCAATGATCTCTGCTTCTTTAAACTGCAGCTCGGACTGCAAAGACTGAACCTGAACACAGACAAACATGTCATTATCAAATTACTATGACGATTATATGTGTGTGTGTGTGTGTGTGTGCGCGTGTGCTTTACAGCTCCTCACCTTCCTGTTGAGCTCCTTCTCCCTGTCACTATGCTCTCTCTGCCTCTGAGTCTCCAGCAGGATCTGGTTCTGCCTCTGGGCCTCCTTCTCCTGCTGAGCCCCTTTCAGAGAGTCCCTCAGGATCCGGATCTCCCCGCTCTTCAACACAATCTCCTCCTCCACCTCCTTCAGCTAATGACACCAGACCAAACACATTCACCGGGACATATTTATAAAGCGTCACAGTCAAAGTAAATCTCCTCTGCTTTGGAAGACCTTGCACTGCTCGCACCCTTGTAATCTTTACATTGTCCTGGTCGGTCTGGGTATCAAACAATGTCAAGTACTGAAAGAGGACGACACAATGTTTGGTCCAGTTCAGAGGTTTTAATATCAATCTGAAAATGTGAACGTTTGTTACGGTCTCTGCTGAATATGTAGTTTTGTTCACTGCGCTGATCTAAACCTGTCCCGCTGATCTAGAGTCTGTTGGATGTTTTATGAAGTGATCTCACCTTCCTCTTCAGCTCTGCATGCTGAGCCTCCAGCAGACTGTAGGACTCTTCTCTGTCCGAAGCGAACTGCTGTTGCTGCCGGTCACCTGAACACACAAAACAACAGAGCTTTATCATAACACTGTATTAAGTGTTTGACCTTCACTTCTGGTTCTGCAGGTTTTATCCATACATCTTGGTGCAGTGTACAAAAATACAGAAGTACGCACGAGTTCCGTATATAAACTGATAAAGGTAGTCAGTTGGATAACATATAAATCCATCAGTTTGGTTCTTAAAATAAAACTAAATTTTGGCAAAAAAAACAACAACTTTCAGTTCTGCTCTGAACTCACCGAGAGGCTCTGTGCTTGGTTTCCCAGCATTCCCTCTGTTGCTGCTGCCGGACCCAAACGTGTTCTCTCTGCTCCGACTGGTTGCGGCCTTGCTCACAGATTTGCTCTGCCCTGCATTTGACGGCCAAGCAGACCCGCGGGCCAGCTCCATTGGTTTGGTTCCTGGTTTAGACCCCAGCCCAGACGCAGTGGCCAAGGTGATGGCCTGCGAGGCGATGATGTCAATCTCATCCAAGTCGTCCTGGGTGAAGTCCTCGTCATCTCCAAACGGGTCATCAAAGGCCACTGCTGTCGCTACTTCCTGGTTCAGGCCTCTGAGGCGCTTGGTGGGGGGACAGTTCATGCTGTGGGGGAGGAAGAGGAAAGAGACTAGCAGGTTAACCAGCTGTAAACAACTGTCGAGGTTGGTGTCGCTTCAGAGCCTGTATTTAGTTTACCAAAAACTCAGTGGTGCAATTTGAGCCGTATGAGGTGGAACAACCAAAATGGCATCAGTCTGGTAAGTTTTGGTCAGTTAGGACTTTGGAATAAGAATAAGTGCATATTCACTTTCATATGATGGATTCAACATGAATACAATCAAATACTCACATTTAACTGATGTTCACATTAACTATATATTTTTAGAAAACGTTCAGTGGATATTTTGAAAGAACATTAAAATGTGAAAAATCGAGAGATTATGATTATAAATATCTAAACTTTTAAAGAACATTTCATTTTAGGTTTTAAACATACTGTTACTTCTACTGATTAGTGCTGATGACTTGATCATCCATCAACAGCAAGTTTCAATCCTCTGCAAGTAGAAAGGGACGCAATGTTAACACGACGAGTTTAGTAGATGCTCAGCAGGAATGAAAACACGATTTGTGATTTGTAGTTTATACATTAAGAGAGATACAACAGAGATGTTGTCCAGCTCCGACAAAAGTTATTGCAGATTGTTGCTTTCTCGCTAAACTAAAACTTCTAAATAAGTCCACTTTTAGTTAACTAGTGTGTCTAGTTCCGCTGGGCTTTTCGTGTTACCTTGTCTCCCGGTGGTGCTGCTGTCGTTCGTTAGCTGTTAGCTAAAAAGTTGACTAGCTGTGATTCCAATAGCAGGTTAGCATGCTAAGCTAACACCGCTCATCTGTCACAACAGTATCTGAATGTCAGTTAACATTTCATGAAATTAAGTTAGAGTTGTCCGATAATGGTGTTCCTTCAGTGCGGCTCAGCACTTTATTGACCGGTGAAATTGCTTGAACGCTTCGATAAAGCCAGCAGCTAAACAACACGAAGTTAAAAATATCAGGATAAAAGTGTGTTGTTCAGCCGCTCCGGTGCCGCTGATAATCTGACCAATCACAGCGCTGCTCTGATAGTCCGACCAATCATAGGCGCTGGACTGGTTACTGTACTGGTCCCTGTTCAAGACAAACTGTTCAAACCGCGCAATTAAGAAAATAGGGTTTTAAAGAAATAGTTCGACACTTTTGGAAATTTTTGCCAAGAGTTGGATGATAAGCTTGATATCACTCTCATGTTTGTACAGAAAATAATTTTGAACTGCTAACTCTGTCTTCTCTTTTATATGAAATATATGATTTGTTACTATAACAATCCTGATGATGGTATTGAATATCTGATTAATTTTATTATTCTAAGTGCAAATTGTTTGATTATTCTAGAACTGAATTCTCTACTTAAATCACTCAATATATTAAACACCAACAAAAAAAGTAATAGCCTCTGAAACATTATGGAACTTTTTTCGCTACCACATTTGACTCAATATGTTTTTTACGTCCTGTTATTATTTTGTATTTTTAGGTGATTGTTTTTTAATATTTTCCTTTATGTTCATCATATATATTTGTGTCATTATAATTAATGTATATGTCTGGCTATTGTTTACCTGAATGTATATGTTTATTATCCTAATAATAGAGGGAAAGACCTTTAGACAGAGCCAGGCCAGCTAACAAAAACTACCTGGCACCATCTCTTAAGCCCACAAATGTTATATTTGTTATAACATATAATGTTATAACATTATATCTTGTTAGTTTATTCCATACAAATGTAAAAATGACATGTGATTTTACAGGGGATTATGTGTGTGACTATTTCTTGGCCAGGTGCACTACCTTCTTTGGGTCTGTGCTGGTTGCCTGGCAACCTCACACTGACCAAAAAACTCCTTATTGCTATCCCCAAGATAACTTGCATGAATTATGGGCCCATCTTCCAGTTAATCCTGTCACTGAACCGGCATCTGTGACAGTTTGATGAGAAGATTGATACTCATGTCTACACATGTACGGTAAATATGATGCCACTACCAGCAGCCAGCAAACTTAGTTAAGCACAAAAACTGCATACAAGGGGAAACAGCTAGCCCCGCCAGCACCTCTAAAGCTCACATTATACACACATATCTCATCTGTATAGCAGTTTTTGTACCCCATAGCAACTCACACTACATAGCCTCGAGGCCATAATCGTTTGCCCCACCCACCCCTGAGTCTTCTGTTGCATTTTTATTATGCTGAGGAGGAGTGTCCTAAAAGAATTTGAGGGTGTACTTACAAATTAATTGCTTTGAGCCCACAGTAATTACATAAAGTGAGTCGGATGAGTTTTATCAGCCAAGAGATTTTAGTGTGGAAGTTAAACTGAAGGTACGTGGGTGGGTGGGTGGGGAATTGGATTTTGAAAAGTGAGGAAGACATGTCCATGCGTTCCTGGTTTAAATTGCAATGAATGGATAAAAAAAAAAAGGAAATTAATTAATTGCGCCTTTCTCACACCCACCATGTTGGTAATTGGCGTAATTAGTTGCCACAGTTTTCATCCATGTTTTATTTCAATGGCTGGTAGATGTTAATATGAATCCCTGTACGTTTGCTCTCTTCATATAGAAGCTGTTTGTGGCTTCTCAGCAACAGCAAGTGAGCTTTCCATTTTTAGACACAGACAGGTCTGTGTGTCGCAGCTGAGGCTCTACAGTGTATGCTTGTGTGTGTGTAACTGACACACACACACACGCACTCTCTCTCTCTTCCCGCCTGCGTACTTCAGTACAGAAATGGCAGAGCTCAGCGACAGGCTTCCAGATACACCCGTCATCATCATCATCATCATCATCATCAAGACACACAGGCACACACACACACACAATCATCACTAACATCTGCACACCGCTATATTATCACCGGTATCACCAGTGTTCTGCAGTGGCAGGTCTCCTCTGTACAGATTCAGCTCTTCACGTCTTAAAAAGATAATTCAGTGAATGTGCTAAGCGAGACACACACACAAATATATTTGGCAGGCAAGTTGGTTGCCATAACAACCAGTGAAAGCGGGGTCACTGAGTGAATAAGATGAAATGAAGCCTACATACATGTGCATGTGTGTGCTACTGTAGAGCAGAGGAGCGGCTGTAACTCAAGAGTGTCTGATTCTGTCCATTTTGGATTTGAGACATCTCTGACTGTCCTCTCCTGCTGTGTCCTCTCAGGACTGATTGGACAACAGTGTGTAGTGAGAGCCAGACCACTGTCCAATCAGAGTGAGCGTTGCCTTCACATTAAGTGGGAAGGGTGTCCCTTGTGATGTGATCTTCCTAGACAGACATAAACCTTTCTAAATTGGGAGTCACCAAGTTCAAACTCAGCAAATTTAACTTAAGAGTTCATACTCCTGAGATCATTTGCTAAGCCCCACCTCGTTTGTTACTGTTGCTACGCCTGTAGCAGAGACGGTGAGGGCAAATCAAAATGGCATGATAAGGAGGAAGAAGAGTATTTGCTGTTCTCTGTTAGGATGAGTGCTGCTCAGATTATTACTGTGGTAGTACGAGGGTATTTTATTAACCTCTTTTACCTGCAAGGGGACAGACTGAATGTCCTCAACAACATAAAATTGTCTCTTTCATTGAATTTCATGTTTTTTTAGCATTAAAAATAATAATATTGAACAATAATATGTGCATTTACTGCAGAACAAGAAGATTGCAGATTAAAATGAACAATATAATTTTCTTAGACTATTATTGCACATTCATGGAACTGAACCTTTGAAAACAGCGATGTGTGAAATGCTCTGTTAACAGCTGCTGCTATAATTCCTACAAACTATGCTCGCTGAGCCTTAATGCTCAGAAGTTTCAAATCTTTTGTCAACACAAACAAACAAAAAGTCTGAAAGCTATGTACAGTTTTATTTGCCCATTTCCAGTCACTCACCAAATTGATCGCATACAGTTTCTTGGGTCGCACCGGAGGTTGGAAACTGTGGATCTGGACTAAGTGTGAGTGCACCCTGTTTAAACCAGGTCTAACTGTACTTGGGTCCCTTCCAGATTATGTCTCTCTTTATTTTTTTAAAATCAGTTTGTGCACCCTGAGTTCAGGTAGACTCTCCAAAATCTTGGACCCAATCTGAAACATAAGATGCAGTGGAAGGACTACATCTCCCAGCATGCCTTGCACAGCATCTGCTGGAGGATCCTGGATTAACAGCTAGAAGATGGATGGTTGGTTTGGATGGTGTGTTTCCTCTGTTACTGAGTGTATAGCTGCAGTACAGGCTTCCTCCTGCACATGTCGAGGCTTCATGAGGAGTTTCAGTCAGAGAGGAAGACACCCAGGGGGAGACCGCTGCTTCTGATTGGCTGATGACCCTTAAAAGGCCACCAATCAGACACCACTCTGACTGTGTGACTGCGTGTGTTTCCCTCTCTGTCTCTGAATGCTCTGTGTCAGCCTGCGCATATTTTTATGTTTGCAGCGCTGCATGCATGCATGAGTGTGTGTGCAGGATGCTAAAATCTGGAGCTGTGAAGGAGGGGGAGGGGCGAGGATAGAGGTGCTGAAGAAATAACGGAAACAAGAAAGAAAGCGGGATTTACAGAAGATGAAGGGAGGAGGACAGTGAGGAGTGGACAGATGCTGAGGAGAGTGATTGTGAAAGGCACACTGAGGAGAGATAGACAGAGAGAGTGAGGTGGAGGAGGAGGAGGAGGAGGAGGAGAAGGAAGCGACGATCTGCTGGAGGAAACAGCAGCGTCGTTGATTTTCATAGAAACCAAGGCAGCTGTCCTCTGTTGCCGTGACGATGGGCTGCTGGCTCTCTGGACCGTGGATGGGTGACCAAACGGTGAGCGTCCAAAGATCTTAATGTTATAAATGATGCTGTGTAAGTTTTATCACGTGTCATTTGAAGAAGATTGAACTAAGCTCTGTAAGGCACATTCAGGTGTGTGTGGATGCAGATGCAAAATGGCATAATTTCATGATTTCTGCAGGACTGCGTGTGTGTGTGTGTGGATAATAAACCTAATTAATATGTTTAAATATTAAACTGTTTATGTCTAACTATGTAGAATCTTCATGTTGTGTGCAAGAATGTGGTTCATACTCTTCATCTTCATCTGCTGAAGGCTCACAATAGTTCTGCTGCCGTCCTCTGTCTCTACACACAGGTGCCATTTTGTGCTTCTCAGTTTATGCTATGTGTGTGTGTGTGTGTGTGTGTGTGTGTGTGTATATGTGTCTGTGTGTGTGTGTGGGTCTGGTTGAATGTAGCGGAGGGTGACTCATGATTGTGATGTGCTGGAGTTAACAACACTGTTCATGCGTCTAATTTGATGGCTGCTGAACTGCATGTGTGTGTGTGTGTGTATGTATGTGCGTGTGTGTGAAGCAAGATGAGGTTCATGTTGGCTCGCTGGTGTTAACCCTTTAGTGCAAACATGGACACCATGTCCACATTCATCATATTTGATTTAAAACTGCCAAAATTCGCCTGTTTGTTTGTCATACTGGAACAGACCCACCATCTGCCTGCAGGCAGAGCTGCGTCTTGTGACCCAGTTGCATAATGTTGACTAATTCAGAGTTTTCAGTGTGTAGTGTGTTCACACTGTAAAATAAAACAGGACTAGATAAAGTGCAGTAAAAATGGCACGGTGCAGACTAAAATTTGATTGTGGTTTGGTTGATGTTGTTTTCCCACAATGCATGGCTGGATTAAAGCATTCCTCTAGTGATTTAGTCCGTCTCTTCCATAAAGTAGTTGGACCTCTGAGAGGAAGGTGAAGAAATCATAACGATTGAACTCATCTAAATGTGTAAAATAGGTCGAGTGCAGGTATTACATACCGTCTCTGGATCTCATCTAGGATTCAGTGAATTAAATCATATCATTTCAATATTGCCATAAATCAGCCCTGCTCATTGATTTATCACATTGCTAACATAATAAATGAATATGTATGATAATAATGTAACAATGTAGATATCTTACACTGACCAACCCTAGCTAACACTAATGCTAATTATGCTAATCATGCTAAAGGATGCACCTCCAGTAGGCAGAAAGTTGCTGAACAGTTCAACAGAAAAATAATCGTTGAACATTTTGTCAATTGTTTGACATTGTATTAACATCAAATCAACCAATAAAAAACAGATTTTCTCTATGTTTGAGATTCAGACACAGGTTTTTTAATTTTAATCAGATGCTTTGACAAGATTATAAGATATAATGATGCTCCACTTATTGTAATGATATAGTGTCTCTGGTAGAGAATTTTCAACAACTCTGCAAGTCTGAGGAGCTTTTAAGCCTCTTTTAGCTCCATATTTTGGTTTCATGACACATTTACTGTTTTGTTCAGTCTCTAGCACCGAACAGACAAAGTTAGCGTCTGTCTGGTGAAGACAGTGGAATATCTTACAGGTAAAGAGCCAGATGTTTATCTCAGGAGGTGGTGGAGACCCGAGCAGAGCTGAAAGGAGAGTGAAAATTACACTTACATTCATCAGGTGGACACGACACGACTGCTGCGGGATGATGAGCTTGCTCTGTGTCTGCTGGATGTTAGAATAGGCATGTATTTGATAACATCACACCCCTTCTCTACCTCTGTCTGCTTGTCTTAGGTGAGTGGGCGGAGTCTAGCACACCTGAGCCAGAGGGATGCTCTACGGATCCTAGCGGCCAGTCAGCGTCCAATCACCATGCAGATCAAGGGTCAGAGGGGGTGTGCCACCGAGGTGGACAGAGGAGCCTGGGAGCCCCTCCCCCTCAACCTGCAGCACCTCAACCTGCCCCTGCCATGGATGGGGTCGGGACTTAATGCCTCCAGCCCCTCCTACCAGGACAGGTACACACACGAGAAGACATTATACTGTGGATCTGCACAGTCACAGTCTGATTTCTGTGGAGAGCTGTTACCTAACAAAATGACTTCACTTGAACACTAAATAAGAGGGCAGAGTTGGAGAAGACAGAAGTTGGATTACTGTGCTAAACGTCTGTGCAGACAGCACCTTTTTCAATAAGCTCCATATTTCCATCAACACCACCATGTGACACTGTTGTTTTCACATTTAGCCACTCTAGAGAAAGATCTGGATAAACTACATTCTCAGGGAAGCAAAAAAATTCCAGTTTAGTTTGGTTGAAATGTAAAAAAAAAAAAAGAGAGATTTAGGTCCGTGGTTATTTCTGCGTTTCCCCATCATGAACCAGCGCATTAAGTTGTTTACATGCACAGCAAAAGTGCAATATAGACCCGTCTCTGTTTTGTAATATATTAGGGTCTTTAGTTCTGTTTAGTAATAAGATTTTAAAAAATGATTTAGTCCTGAAAATGTCTTAATTCCGTGTTCTCTGTCTCAGACATTATTACAGCCATCTGTCTCTGCCACAAGATCACTGTGAGGGAGGACGGTACAGCTACCTGTCCAGCTCTCCACGGGACACTGTGGACATTGACCACCAGGTGATACTAAGAGCACACACACACACACACACACACACACACACACACACACACACACCCACAAAGCCTAAATATTACAATTTAACTGCATCAAGATACTAAAATAATTATGGAATATCACCCTGGCCGCAATTAGTTAGTGGCTAACTAATTAATTAGTTAACAATTAGTTTTAAATGCATTAAATTGATCAAGAACCTTTACAAGATGAATATTTTCAATAAATTCAGTAGCTGTGTCATGTGGTTTGTGGTTTCAATCAACATTTCCTACACTGCATTTGACAAAAATGAGGTCACAAAGGGTTTTAAATGCTGTGCCAATTACCAAGTAAAATGTCTGGCCACATTTTGGTTTCCAAAAAAAACAAAACCGAAAAAAACAACAACAACCCCACAGCTGTGACTGAACACCTGCAGCATGTAAAATGTTCTGCAGGTGCAAAACATGAAGTGATAAACTGGGAGATTGTAGTGTCCTTTTTACTTTCGAAAATCAGATCATGACATCAATAGAATTTTCTCCATCAATCCATCCTAATACTTGTAATTCTTTAGTGTCCGTCACATACATTATATGGGGGCGTGTACATGGGCAGTTTAGTGCAGATCTGAGTAATAATTCCTGCAATTACTGATTAAAGAACCACCCATAAACATACAGAAGCTTTGTGGTGTTTCTCAATTTCTTTGTTTCACATCATGAATTCCTCAGGATCCAGAACTGACTGGCCGTGGACCAAAGGGACAGAACTGCCTGATGGGATGTTGCAATGCAAATTTAGAAGAACCCAACGGCTGCCACAGTCAGGTATCCAAAACTGGGCTGTGTGTCATAATATAGCTAGGGCTGCATAACTGTACCAATAAGACACCAGAGTTTTTCAGAAGCTGAGAGTGGGAGTGGTTGCAACTGTTTGTCTATCTTCTCTCAATAACAATATAAATTGATATCAATGTCAAAACAAATATTTCCACGGCTACAGACTAATTTAGTCATTATTCATAAGATACTGAGGATATAAAAATATGCTATCTATTTAAGTTATTTATAGTGTTTTGTGTGTATATTTGTGTAAATGAGCATGCCTGTTGTTACAGACGGATGACGAGGACTTTGTGCTGGAGAAGCCGATGGGCTTCCTGCCCCTTCACCATGAGCTGGATAGCGGTCTGGGCTGGACTGATGGCTCCCTCCATCAGGGGGACCTCTCTGGGCTGGAGACCGAGGAGGGAGGCTTGGAGGACTGTCATTCACATGGGGCCCTCGCCCCAGGGGGTTGTGGGGGCTTCGGAGGTGGAGGCTCTCCTTCCTCTGAGTCCTTTATCTCCTCAGAGCTCAGCGACTCTGGCTTTTACAGCGTGAGCACCGGGGAGTTCAGGCACTTCCAGAGGCTGCTGGAGAAGCGGATGCGGCTGTACAATGCCAGGCTGCAACATCAGGGCGAAGCCTGCGAGAGGCGGGAGCGGCGTGACAGCTGCCCAAAGAGCCACCGTGAGCTGCTGGAGGCCATCCCCGAGGCCCTGACCATGCAGCCTCAGTGTCAGCGTGTGCAGCTCGGGATGGAGGAGGATGCTGGGCCCGTCATGGACCTCCCACCACGCGGACTTTTCAGGTAGAGGTCGACAGAACAACTGCCCCTGTGAATCGAGAGAATAGGTTCAATTAGAAGATCACATTTCATAGCAACAGTGTCTGGGGCTGATTTCACAAGCCTAAAAACGTAGTCACGCAACTCCAAGTTTCCAAGGAAACAATCACTGACACCTGTTGACAATGACAGACAAAAATTTCAATGAGTGGTTTAGTAACAATGTTGAGGAGCTAAAAATAAGACTGCAGTAACTCTTTGGTTTTCTGCTTTTGTTTCACTTATAAATACATTTTTCAGTATCAGCCTTTTTAAGCTTTTACAAGGCAGTATTGACAGTACTGACATCACTGCTAATCTCTGTTTATCTCAGTTTAGACCAGTAGGTCTCCAGTTTAAGTTTAACCCCTTGTTGAATAACTTCTATTGAGCACTGCAACTGTATCAAAAAACAATTTCCCTTCTGAGATTAATAAAGTATTTCTGATTCTGATTCTTATTTTGAAACCAATTTAAAATCTGTTTAAATTAATTAAAAACGTGCTGACATAACCCAGTTTTTATACTAGTTGAAAAACTGTTTAGTATGATTTAAACGACATGTGCAGTTTATCTATGGTTTAAAACATTTTGAACCAATTAATAAATTATTAAAAAATGGGTTAAAACCAGTCTGAACAAGATTATTTCTATATCTAGTTTAAACCAACTTTAAAAAAAACACAGTAAATACAAGTTTTCTGAAGTTAATGACGCAGAGCAGTTCAAAATGTTTGAAGCCAAAAATGTGTATTATTTTATACAATAGCTATATTGACTTAAATATTTATATGAAGTTAATCTATTTGTTAGATTGAAGTCTGTCTTTATGAAACCAAGCCCTCCCTTTTGAACTTCTATGTCCTCAAACATGTTTCGATGCTGCTTGTATGTTGACATGCGGTTTGTTTTTCCAGGGTTTCATCGGTCCAGTTCCATAAAGCTGATCGGCCCTGTCTGAACCGTCACAGCTCCAGCAGCGGAGCCCTCTTCAATCCCTCCCACGCTCATGCTGCAGTCTCACGAATGACTGCCCCAGTCCTCTCCACCTGCAGCACCCCCTCCAGCCACCGGAGACCCCCCATGCAGCAGCACCACCAGGGCTCCAGTTCAGTGGGGATGCTGAGGAGAAGCCGAACACTGCACCATCGCCCTCCTCCGCAGGAGTACCGCCGCCGCGCCAGCCACCCAGCTTCCCCCTCCTACTGTGCAGCCACCCTGCACCACTGTGGAGGTGTTGCGCCATGTAATGTTCTGCCGCCAGGCCTGCCAGAGGAAGGTGAGCTAGTAGCAGGTCTGATGGCTTCCCACCCAGCAGGCCTGGCCCTCTCACCCCAACCACGCCCCACCAGTTCAGGTCATATCAGGGGTGCCAACCCCCATGAGAGATGCTATGACAACAATCCTAATGTTCAGATCCCTCACCACGACTGGTGGCACTCGCAAGAAAGATGCTTGATATCTGAGCCTATAGTGACAGAAAGGGACATAGAGATCGAGAGGGAACTGGAACAAAAAAGACAAATGCAAAAGGAGAAAGAGCTGGAGAGGGAGAGAGAGGCACAGATTCAGGAGGAGATGGACAGAGAGAGGCAGCAGGAGCTGGGGAGGTGCCGAGTCAGAGAGCAGCAGCACCACAGTTTGGTCCACCCTCCTCAGGTCCACCCTCCTCAGGCTGGAGACATCAATGATACCTGGCCGAAACCAGCCAGCCGTCAGTGTCAGGGTGGCGGGGGAGGCCGAGGTCTCTACAGCACCCTGGAGGGCCACACAGGGGCTGGCTCTGCCGCTGGATGGGATGCAAAGAAAGGACACATGAATGCAAGTTCAAGTCCTAATCCCAGTTCTGGTCTGCATCCAAACTTTGATCCAAGCTCAAAACCCAACGCAACCTCACGGATCTCCAGGAGCCAGCTCCTGAGAGACCGGGCGTCTCAGCTGGCAGATGAACGCAGCGGAATGAGCACAGATGAGGAGACCAATACCGACATGCTGATGGGTCGGTACTGGAGTCGAACAGAAAGGAGGGAACACTTCCTACTGGCCCGCGAGCAGAGGCAGCAGCAGCTGCAGGCCAGAGGAGTAACTATACGAGACGCCATCAGCAGAGGAGGGGCCATTGCAGGAGGAGGGGCGTCTCTTGGAGATGGAGGTATGCTGGACAGCAGAGGAGGCGGAGCTTTTGCAGAAGGGCGGTGCAACACGGTCCTGGAGCTGAGTCAGAGGAAGCTGAGTCGTCTGAGGAACAGGAAGCTGTTGGATGACTGGACGACAGTAGAGGAGCTGCTGACTCATGGGACCAGGCTGAATAACCAGGAGGGCATGCTGTGTCCCAGCTCCCTGCTGACGGTCACCACCGTCTAACTGCATGGACACCACATCTAACTGTAACTCTGTGTGCGTGAGTGTGTGTGTGATGTTAAGCTAACAATACAACATTTGTAGTAAATCCTCTTGTTCTGTGTTTGTCAGAGTCTAAACTGAAGAGTGCTATCAGTTTCATCTCTGTGTGCCCGGTACAGAGATAGTATAGCATAGCACAAATACTGGAAGCAGGGGGAAACTGCTATCCTAGCCCAATCTGGAGAGAAATAAACAAACTGCAGTTAACTGGATTTGGATCTTAGAATAATTTTCTTTTAGATACCAGCACATTCTTAAGTGCATATTATACATTTAAACTGCATCTGCATCCATACAGAACCCTGTGTGGATGTTTTAATACCACCCCTAAATTTATGATTGTCAGTCTGTGCTCATCTTTATTTTAGAGACTTCCGGTATCCCACGTATGAAGAACAGGGACTTAAAGCACAACGGTGAAACTGATATCTGTCTTCCCGTATGACTCTGGGAAAGAAAAAGAACATGAGGATTTACAGAAATGTCAGACTGTTCCTTTAATGAATGTGTGCGAGAGAGGGAACCTCACTGTTATCGCTGTACATCACCTCAACTGATAGCTTTATGTGTGGGTGTGTCACCACTGTACAGCACTCTGGACAAAATGTGTCAGTGCATGACGCTTGTAATGACAAACAACCCAACAAGGTTGGATGAGCGTGTATGTTTGTTTCATGCTACATCTTATGCTGCATTTCTTTCACGGAATCTTTGACAAAACTACAAACATTTGGGTTTGGACTCAAATCCTCAAACAGACCATGAGATTTCGGGGAGCAATACTGTTTTGAGTGATGTACCTGGCTGTGCATTGATAGATCGCATACAACTACTTTTACATCAGGGCCACAGAACACATCAACTGTAGTAATGCAGACAATGACAACTGAGATTTAATACCAAATCCTGAATGGTTTTTATAGAAACTCTGTTTACAATTAAAATATCAATCAGTGGGAGCTTTTGTAACTAAAATGATAAAAACTGCAACCTGATTTACTTGCTTGTGCAACACTAGTCAAACCGCGTTGATCCGGGATGGGGAGCAATATGGCAGAAAGATCTGCAGAGGAGTTCGACCACAGCTTTAATCTGTAAAACCTTGGGTTGAGTTTATGCCACATTCACGTCATAGATCCAATTCAAGGGTAGTATCGTATTATTGTATGTGGTGTGGGTACAGAGCTAGCAACGGACTTGTTTCAAACAGTGCGTGGTTGCCAATGTAGGCGGTAGCAGGCCAATGCTCTCGTGAACGTGCACAGTTGTTTGAGCTGATAGCTGAACTTTTTAATGTGTTGCTGCAGCTCACGGTGTGACCGTGGCCACTGAAGATACCACACCAATTAAAACAATACAGCTAATGCATCCAACTAATTTTATGGGCATGTTTGGACTGCTAAATTTATGTCATTTTTCTAATCATTCTCTCTGTTTTCACCTACAACCCCCTCCTTTGAGTTACGCAATGAGAATAGAGTAGATGGATAGCAGCAACTTGATTGGAGGTATCTAGCCAACAGTGCCCAGCTGCTAGTTAGTAGCAGCTGTAGCAGCTTGCTGTCTGAAAGTACCTTAACGTGTGAAAATTGCAAAGTTGGAATAACAAGAATCTTTCCTCTATTCTTACTGTTTTGCTGACATGACGTGAATGCAGCACAAGATTTTTGTCCATTCATGGCTCATGGCTCCCTGTTCCTGCTGTTGTCTTTACTGTTGGCAGGATGTTTACAGAGCTACCTACCCAGGTAACAGCTTATGCATGTTTACTGAAATCAACAGAGATGCGTTTACTGTGTGGAGACAATTTAAAAGAAAAAAAGATACACTTCAAGTCAACATTACATTAGGTTGTCCAGACTGCTGCAGTGTCAGGACAGACAAAGTTCAAGTCTGCGCTGTTGACATTCCACTAAAAGCGAGCGTGAGTACATCTGAAATCTGCTGATTGCAGGTCTGCAGTTCGGGAAAATGTGCAATAATACCTCAAGCTAGTTTTAATAGGACAATGACAGTGTTGTGTGTGTGCTACCTGTCAGGTTTCCATGCAGTAACTTGTTTTAAATCAAACAGATGCACAAAAGTGATGAGTCACCACAAATGCACAGGAATCCTAGAATCTAAATGGCAAGAGCAAAGGTTATGTAGATATTTACATTATCTCTTTACATTGTTTTCCATGAGAGGGACCTAAGAAAACAACTTTTTGCACATCGTTTTTTATACGAAAAGTTTTCCCTATCTTTCTGTACTAGGGACCGAGGCCAGTGGAACGACTGTAGATAGAACGACGTGTGTGTTGATGTTTTTTTTAATAAACTATCATAGTGATTTATGGAGGGAAAAAAATCAGTTTATTGTCATTGTGTTGGACATATTTAAATATTTTTCTTGTGATGGTTACAAAACCAATGTGAACAGTTTTTATGACCTTTAAAATCTTTAAAATCTACTTAATTTACTTAAAAGCTGGTGAAACTTTGATTTAACATTTTTAAGGAGTGAACACAAAATGTGAATATTATTGTCTCTTTAAATGGCTAAATTGAACTTTACTGTTGTTTTGTGTCATTATGACATGTACATATTGATTTTGTCAGAAGGTGCGGATGAGGTCGGAGTTAGTAACAGGACATGCTGATGCCATCAGACGCCTCCAGTGGTTTATCATGTGATTCTGTAGGTTTATAGCTGTGTTATGGGGGCTGTATATACAGCACAGAGATTAACATTGTAGTATTAGTATGTTTAACACTCACAATATTGTCAAAATTCATGGAAAGTGGTTAAGTTTGTTCTGAATGTTAAATGTGGCAGCCATGAATTATGAGTAGGAGCACTGACACGCTAATGCTTAAAGAAACATTACGACATTTTAGATTAAACTTCTTGTTCTCTGTCCTCTTCAGTCAGATGTTTCTGATGGATATCAGTTTCATCTCCGTGTGTCAAGTACAGAGATGGGTCCAGGATGTGTTTAGCCTAGCTTAGCACAAATACTGGAAGCAAAAGGAAAAAAAACTTTTATCAACTCCAAAGCTGTCCAATTAACATTTTTTATCTTATTAATTGAACAGATGTAGCAAGAGAAATACAAAAAGTTGTGGTTTTACAATATGTGTTTAGCTTAGTTGGCACAAAGAGTGGAAGCAACGAGATGATATTACCGTCCCAAGAGTCATAGTATGGCAGAAAAAAGTACACTTTCTCTCATACATCTGCGCTTTTCCTACTATGACAACTCAAAATGTCTGCTGTGAAAAAGACCTATAGAGTGCCAATACAACGCTTAAACATGTGGAGAAAATCAAACAATGACAGGCCTGCTGTGCCTAGTGACAAATGCTAAGCTATGATCAGAAATCACTATTCAGTGGAGTGGTTTAGCAAACATTTAGATTCTCTGTGTAAGACAGTTTGTGGTCAGTTGTGATATCCAGTATTTTATCCATTTGTGTTCTAAAATATGTCTTAGTTTGCTGAAAAAGCTATTTCTTATTATTGACGTAGCTAGCTTTATGGCTAGCGTATGCCAATTTGTGATGTGAATGGGTTTTCTCTTTTTATCGAGCTAGGCTAGCAGTTTCCCTATGCCTCCATTCTTTGTGCTAAGCTAAGCATCTCCTGGGTGTATTTCCATACTGGACGCACAGAGATGAAACTGGTACAGATCTTTTCATCTGACTCTGGAAAAGATGGAGAAAAAGAGGATTTACAGAAATGTCAAACTGTTAAAAACACTTGGAATTCAATGTCAAAGACGTGGAATCAAACCACCACCCTGTTTGTTTCCACGTTTTCCCTCTCTCTCGGCTGTGACTCAAACAGTCTGAATAATGGATGACGAAGAAAGATTTTTTTCTATCCCACCCACCCGCCCCCTTCACTCTCTTTGCTTACGTTACACAAGGACACAGGGAGCTGAAAATAGCGCTGCCGTCCTCATGTGATTAAAAGCACACTGGAGCGGAGACACTTGCTGCTGGGGAACTCAACACTTGTTTTACTCCATCCAGGCTGCAGCACCACCTCCATCTGTCTGTGCAAGAGTACTTTTCACAACAGCAAGCTTTTTGGAATATGATGATGTACATGTGATTGTAATAAAGAGATTTTAATTAGCTATGACATGGTGGGTTTGTGTTTTCATTCATATGTTCACAACACATGACATTTGGGACGTCTTGATGATCAGATATGTACAGTGAAGTTTGGGCTTGAATGGGTGAATTATTGAATGTAATAAATTATTGAGGTCAAATTTTCACTTATTCAATTTCATATCTTAACCATTAAATTACATAATTAGAGTGACATTTAAATAACTTGACAGTAGTTATGAGGGATGCAGATGCGTGTCATTAAAAAATATATAAATTACAAAAATGTACCAGGTATATGCTTCTCTTCTACAACTCAGAATCAGTATCCTTTGTTACATCTATATTATTTATGTAACTAATACAGCTGGATTTTTATTGTCTTTTAAAATAGAATTTTTTAAAATTGAAATCTAAATATGGACAATTTGATTGGTTTGATGAAACTTGATGAACTGCCATTATCTATGTCATGATTTGTTTATATAGCTTAAGGTGTTGTAAGATAGACCAGTTTACTTTAAAGTATTCTCTTTCCAAGAGGTCAGACATTGTATCTAATGAGATGCATAATACGACACACTTCTATTGATCCTCCAGTGAAAGCAGTGAAAGGACAGAGTGTGGGAAACCAGAGGGAACTCACTCACAGAGCCCTGTGGGACAATACATCCAGACCTTTGCCCTCAAGAGATAAAAGACACTTTCGCTCAGAAACTGAAAACTTCTTAACATGATTTTTTTCCTATGATGAAATCAAGTTCAGCTATTTAAAATATATTTTCATTTCCTCAAGTTGGGACATGTTGACCTCAGTGTATCTTGGTTAAATTGACAATAAAGGTTGTTGAAGTGTTTAGATGAAAATGGTGTCCATTACTCCCAATTTCGACTTTATATACTTGGAAATTAAATCTTGGTGAGCTGTACAATGTAAGAAGAAAACGAAAAACCTTAATGACTTCCAAACAAAAGAGAATCGTCACAAGGTATATTTGGATTTAGACACACACCTACACTTCTTTCAATGGACAGAGTGTGGGAAACTTAAGCATGATTAGCATCCTCAACCCCACCAGCAGCAGACCTCTAAAGGGATTTGGCACACTTCAGGAAACAGCTGCTTCAACCTCCCACACTCATCTACAGAGCTGAAGTTTCTATCCAGTTGCTGATATGAAGTACCAAATATGATTGGATGGTCCAAATGTATTTGATTGCAAGATGACTGAATCATTTACACAACTCTTTAGTTGACCCTTCAAGATACAAATATAATAGTAATTTCAAACTTTAAAAACTTTCAGAACCAGCCAATGGAGTTCTTTCCCTCCAGATGGTTTGTGACGTCAGGCTGTTTCTACTACAACACACGTCCAGCATCAGTCACAAAAGCTCCATTCAAAGTCCTTTTGTTGCTCATTGACCACTGCATTCAAGGAGTCAGTGTGGGAAACTGAGACCAACTTTCTTTTATTCTTTTATTAAATAAAAAATCTGATTGAGTAATTAAGACAAACTGGAGAAAAATGGCATAAATTGCACTTAATAAATGTTAGGTTATGGCGCAATAAAATAGTTTAGACAATAAAACAAATAAAAATTTCCGCTGATTACTTAATTCACCTACATGGAAGATATAAAGTACTTTAACTATAGATGCAACTAATTGTCAGTCTCCCACGTGTGTTATAAGCGTGTGCTCAGTCAAAGTCATTGATCCCAGCA
>JAVQJL010024722.1:0-77998 GCA_036024295.1 Nannoperca obscura | reverse complement strand
GTGTGTGTGTGTGTGTGTGTGTGTGTGTGTGTGTGTGTGTGTGTGTGTGTGTGTGTGTGTGTGTGTGTGTGTGTGTGTGTGTGTGTGTGTGTCGGTCTCTCCAGTCCGGACTTGGGTGTGTTTTGCCTCGTGATGTATTTGATTGATTTATCTGCCAGACAGCACGCGTAACAACACGAGTAGACCACTTCAGTGACACACTGTTTACACACACACACTGACCAGCAGTTGTACCCATCACACACCCTCATATAATGCAGACATGTAACAAAGTGTGGGTGTTGTAAGTTTTCACTGACCCCCTCCCTCAGGTATGTGGTGTGGCTGTCTGACCTCTCTTAGACACAAAAAAAAGTGTAGGTTTGAATGTAGCAGCAAACTTGGGAAGAGAATGTGGAGATTTGTGAATGAAGAAGTAACTGTTTGGTGACAGTGTGAGTGGGGACATGAATAAACACAATGACCCCTCTCCTTTTGTGGAGAAGTGGTTATCGGCTGCCCATTTCTCAATGAGCCGTAGAGACAGATGTTATTGTGCCATTGGTCACCAGCAGAACTCAGCAGGACTCTGCACACTGGACTGTCCCTTATGAATCCATCAATAAAACTAAGTTTGACTCACGCCTGTGCTCGTTAGGGTGCAGACCTCTTATGGTCACATCTAAGCAAAGTCAGACTGGTCACAGGTTATCTGTGTATCAAAGCAGTTACACACTGTCTCACACTATCTCCAACGACCAATTTGCAGTTATAGGACCCCACCCTTTACCTCAGAGACCTTCTGTCCTCCCCCAACACACACACACACACACACACACACACTATGCATCCTACTATGTTGTATGCTCATTAGCACCTGTGAAAAAGCACACAAACAAAAACAGTCCACACACTCCCTCCCCTTTCATGACCCATCCCCTTCCTCCTGGTTCCTCCAAACGTCTCCCTCAGTCCCAGTCAGATGGACATGTTGTGATGGTCAGGACAGGGACAAACAGAAAGCAGTCTTAACTAACGCGGCTAAATGGAGATAGTCCTACATCCACGATCACCAACTATAGCTTGGATACGATCACTTGGTAAGCCTAACGTTTGGAAAGTATGTGTGCGTGTTTGTTGATATTGATATTTACACTTTATTCGTTTTTTGCTGACACTAGTATTTTGAGTGGCTTAAAATGCAGCACGGGAATAAGCTTCAATTCCTGGATCGCACACATTACAGGCCACCACCAGTTGCAAGGGACGCAAGGAAAAGTAGCAAATTGTTCTGTTGATATTTCTTATCAACTTCTTACTTCTAAGAAGGGCTTTAGAAAATGACAAAAAATACAAAGAACAAGGAAAAAGGGTTGTTTCCCCTGTTCTGTAAAGAAACGGATAGTTGTTTTTGTTTACCTACTTTTAAAATGGTCTTGAGATCTAGCTAGATGTTAAACCTATTGAATGCTAGGTGCTAGTGTGTGCAGTGTTGTTATATTGCCTTGTTGTTTCTCTAAGGACAAGTTAGCTTGCTTAAAAGGTAATTTTTATACGTTTTCAGCAGTCAGTCAGTGTTTCACCTTCAACTTACTCTTCATCCCTCCTCCCCCTCTGACTTGTGTGGCCTGCTGTGGGACGTCTCAGATACTTGTCATGTTGTTGGTGTGAATACTGACACCTCAATGCAAAGCATCACCTTCCCCTTCCTTTTTCTGTAGTGTGTGTACAGGACATTTTATAGTCCATAATTTACTGTTTTCCAATGGGGTGATCTTAGTGAACTCTTTGATGACAATCCTGTTCTTGATGTAGTAAAATATCCTTCAGGAGATCCACTAGGGTCAATAAAATGTGGGATATAAGTCAATATAAACATAATTCAATAACCTGATCATTGTGTCTCTGCAGCAGTGTCCAACCTGGATGAGGAGAGCAAGTGGACAGTCCATTACACAGCTCCGTGGCACCAGCAGGAGAACGTCTTCCTTCCAGGCAGCAGGCCGCCCTGTGTAGAAGACCTCCACCGGCAGGCCAAAGTCAACCTCAAGACCGCCCTGCGAGGTGAGCATCATTCGAATTTGACAGATTCCAACATGATCACAGACAAATTCAGGAGTTATTTGCCACTGAGGCAGAGAAGGTGATTACGGTGTGAAACGTAACTTTCACAGCCATCCACACTTGTCCAGATATAGTTTGTAAAACAACCTTCATGAAACCAGTTGGTTGTGCAGTGTTATGTTGTTGGAAATGTGATCGTGTTTTGGTTTCTCATTCTGCTGGAACCAGGAGGGTGAAGTAATTTGGGAGTCATAGTATGTGGTATTGGGAAATGGGTAAAATATGACATCTTCCAAAATGAACATGAAAATGAAAACTTGAAACACAAAAATGATCAAAACAAACATAAAAGCTTTCTTAATAAGCTGAATGTATATCAGAGCTGCAACTAATGATGTGTTTTCATTAATAATTTATCTGCAGATTATATTCTCTACAGATGGATTCATCGTTTGGTCTATGAAATGTCAGAAAATAGTAGAGAGGGAAAAAAGTCTGACAAACAGTTCAAAAGAGATTTAATTTACAATCATGAAAAACAGGAATCTTCACATTTGAGGAGCTGGAACCATTTTTATTTGAAAAGTGACAACGGCCATAATTCAATTATCAAACCTTTATCAAACTAACTGATTCATTGACTAATTGTTTAAATGTTTAAGTGGAATTATAGAACAAATTGAAATCAATATCAGCTTAATCAACTAAAATACACATACAAATCTCCCTAGTGGGAATGTTGCTGGACGTCATCACATTTGTCAAAGCATCAAGGTAGAGAGCAGCTGTGTTTGTCTACAACACTGTAAAACGTCCAACCCTGTAATCTGTGTTGAGTCCAAAGTTTAGCCAACAACATAGCAGTGTGAGATCCTCTTCTTCCTGTTTGTCCAGCACAATTAGGAGAAAACAGACAACTGTGTTGTCAAACAAACGCAGGGAGTCGAGTCACAGCGGAGCGACAACTTTTTAATATTCTCACAACATTCCCAGAATAGGACGTGGGAAATCCAGTAAATTCGGGCACCTTTTCTGCTGAGAGCTCGTGGGAACGTTGTGTTTCTCTGATAAGGCTTGAGAGGCAGGTGTGAGAAAAGGCCTACATGGCTTATATGGGTGTGTCCGTGGGTGGATGTGTTGCAGTAAAGGCTCGTTGTTTACATGCCAGGGTTAGAGGTAAGAGACTGATAAAGAGAGATAAATGATAAGGGCCCGGTTGTTACCCGATACTCACGGTGTGTAATGTGTTAGTCACCTGCTTTAACACACACACAAACACACCCTGCAGGTTGTCTTTGTCTTTCCCATTGTTCGACCTCTGTGCTGTAGCTGCTGCATATTACTTCCTGCAATATTGATGTCGCTAGGTACGCAAACACCACCTGGGAGGTTGCATAAATCCAGCCCCCCTCCCCAATCCTGTCACCGTCCTATCACCCTGTCACCACCACCCAGCCGCAGGGGGCCTAACTGAAAGGCAACAGGTGTCCAACGAGAGCACCTGTTCTGTCCATTTGATTCACGATGTGTGTTTTAGCTCGTTAATTCCTTGTCCACTCCCAGGAAGTTGACACTGTCACATACTGTCTACAGCCCAGCCTTAAAGAAATAGATTTAGTGTTTTCTTGGTAATTACAGTTGTCTTTAAAATTATGTCCAAATACAACAATACAACTATCTCTGTGGCATTTAAACTTCCATCATTTGCATATGTGTAATAATAATAACTGTATTTTTTACAAGATATTTTATAATTTAGAGGTTATATCAGGAGGTTAAACCAGGCTGTACTCCTGCTCTCATGCACATGTAACCAGTCACTAAATCCAGTGCCACCAGCATGACCATAGCAAGTTACACGAGTCTGCTTTCTGCTCTGCAAAGCAGAATAATCAATAAGCAATCAGATGGCAATGTGCATCCACTCTTTTCCTTTGACACACACACACACACACAGTCACATGGGTTTCAGTTTGTGTTTAGCGGTGAGGATTTTGCGGACGGCCGATGAGTTAGAGGAAAAAGTGCCAACAGGTCGAAATACATTAGGGAAGTTACGTAACAGTCGTGTAATCATCCATAACATCCCAAGAATTACGCAATTAGTTTGATGTCATTCTGTCAGTTAGGGGTACTAGGGTTTTGTTTGGCCAGTTCTTACAGTGTTTATTAATTTAAGAAAAAGGTTAGTGTTATATAGAAAAAAAGATTGCTTTCAAGGTCAGACAGAAAATTAAAGACAGATTATCTACATACTCATAATCATCTTCCATTCTCATCATTGACAACGTAGTATTAACTGTAGTATAAATAGGAACTACACTGCTATGGTCAATTACTATTTGCAGATTTGATTTAAATGTCACTATTGAATATATACGGAAACACCCTGTTCATATCATATTATTGTTGTCCTCAACATGCTTCATCCTTTTTGCTCATCTTCTCTCATGTAACTTACTGGCCCCCTCCCTTCAGTTCTGCGTAGCAACAAGCAGCGTTCAGCTCATCAAGCCTTATTTATTTTATTAACCGTCCCCAATAACCCAACACCAATCATCTTAACAGCTCTGCTCCCCGTCATCATCCTCATTAGCATCATGCAAATCCCTTCTTCCACACTGCTGCCACATCAGCTTGTTGTTACAGCAGCTACCTTTGCCAACTCCATTAGGATCCATTAAGTGACAGTATTATACATGCACCACTAGGTCTCTCCACAGAGATGGGCTGTAATTAGCTATGGAGATAGATGGCACATAAAAGGCATCCAAAGCAGCATCTTTGAGGTGCCAGGCTGGGAGCGATGTGCATGTGCTTTACAAAACGTGTCGTCCGCTAAAAGGGAGTTTGATTGTGCTTCACACACTGAATAAATCCCACAGATTCAAGATGAAAGACCAGGGATGTGTTTGCATTTGTATGGATCAGGGATAATACGCAGCGAAAGACAAAGATTATTCATACATGCTTGTCAGTTGATATGCTACAAATGCAGTTGGGAGGGACATGTTTAGATTTGTTCATATTAAAGTTATTTAAATAGAAATTTGTAATGTTTTTCCTCACATTGTTTATATGTCTTCGTTCTCATCAACATCAGCAAACAACTTTACTGTGTAGTGTTACGAGAATATCATTTTCTATTATAAGACTAGACAAAGGATGCATTGGTTGATATTTGCAGAAGGAGAATGAGAGAGATGATGTGCTAAATTCTCCCAGAGGGAGGGAGGGAAGGAAGGGGGTGAAGGAGAGAGTGGGACAGCTCTGCCATCTGTGTGTGACAGACTGAAACGGTTACCCCCTCCTCTGGTTACACACACACACTCATTTTGAAACTCTCTTATTGCACTTTGGCACACACACACACATCACAACTCCCATCACAGCGGGTGGTGACGAGAGGTGTGAGCAGTGCTTGGCAGCGCCCATCACTTGACTGACACGCACACACACACAAGAGAAAGTATTACACAGGTGTGTGTGTGTGTGTCCTATAGATTTTTCACACATCTTTCCTACAATAATGTTATTGGCTGACCTATTCTGAATACTGTATGCACAGAATGTTGGATAATATATTCCTTGAGATTAGTAAGTGTTTGTATTGAAAGTTAAGTGTTTAAATTGTCAAATCTCAGTCTGTTTACCATTTATCATAATGAGTGCTTTGGCGGCAGGTTCCTAAAACAAACCTAAAACAAACTTGCTCGAGACAAAGACCAGTGTAAAACAAATCTTTATTTTATTTCATTTTTGTCTGTAACATGTTTTTGTCTTTCCTGCAGAATGCGACAAGTTGAGGAAAGATGGTTTCCGGAGCTCTCAGTATTACTCTCAGGGTCCCATCTTTTCTGACCCCACTCAGTCCACCAGCACCCTGCAGGAAGACGAGGACGATGATAATGATAAGAAGGTAGGCATACACATACGCACAAACACTGCACACAAATACACACGCAGCTGTCCGGGTGTAACAGTCGCTAGCACATACAAATGCAGTTCGGGTGTTGCAGTCTAATGCTGATTCAGCAGCATGACCGCTCACCTCCAGTGATTTAAACAGTGTCAGTCTGCCCTCTAGTGGTCAGAAATGAAAAGGTTTTCCTCAATACGTTTACTCAAAATACTTCTGTCTCCCTTTTCTTTCCAATTTATATTTTGCAAATACAATTGTTCACTTTAAACATGGAAGCCTTTGGAAATCATCTGAAACATACATAGCCGTATGTGTAGGTCATAAAAAAAAAAAACATTTCATTTTATTAAACCAGTATTTGCCTGCAAGTTCTTCCTTTCTGGTTGACACCGTGCTAATAGCGAAACAGTGGTAGTTTACTAGGATTAATGGTACATAGAGAACCAGAACTAAGCCAAAATGCACATTTTGTTTTGACTGTCAGCATGCATTATGAAAAAGAGTTGGAATTAAATACTGAACTCAGTCTGTCATAATTTGTCTGGCAGAGCCAAATATATAGAGAATAAACTCTTGCTGGCTTTTGTTGTTTCTGTACTAAAGGCTGCTTGTATCTCCCCTACACTTGGTGAGGCTGTTGTTTGTTTAATGTCACAATGCTGTTATTTATTGCTCTTTTCACTGGCAGAGCATTAGTGGGAAATGCAGAGTAAATAGTTTCCTTTGTCCCTCAGAGCCCCTCGATGCCAGCGGCTCGTTTCATGCGTGCCCTGACCCTTGACCTTCATAACATGTTGTCTTTCTAAACTGTCGATTCCCATCTCTCGTTATCTTCTGCATCCTCATCGTGCCCCTCTTCATCCCGAGCCAATCCCCTCCTCCTCTTCATCCTCCTCCTCTCTGCCTTCCTTCCCCCTTCCCCTGTTCCGCTGTTTGTCCCCCTTCCCCTCTCTTCCCCGTCACTTCCTGTTGTCCTGAGGCCAGTGAGCCTAACTTTGCCTGACAGCAGCCTCGAAAAGAGAAACAGGGCTCTGTTGAGCCACAATGATGCAGAATAACAAGCCATGCTTACCACCAAACTATTGCTGAGATCCATTCTTAACTTCCTCCCCTCCCCCCCTCAGTTGCCTCCCCACATTTATCCATCCATCCATCCATCCATGTGTGGTTTGTATAGAAACACTAATAGGCAACTTTTCAAGCCAGTCTTATGTTTGGGATTGTCAGGATAAACTGTATTGGACACACAGAATCATTGCCAGATCCAAATCCCAAAAATCACACTGAGGATTTCCCACCAGCTGTTTTTTTTTTTTTAAATGATGGAAAAGCTCAACCTGTTCCAGATGCAGTCTCGCACATTTTGGGTGATGCAGTGACAGTGAAGACTAACAATTCTGCCCCTGGAATTTATCTCTACTTACAACAAATTGGGACGGTTTGTTTTCACTGTGCTCTGAATTCAAAATTATTTTGAAATCTCAGATGGACTTTGTTCACCAACAGCTCCATTTCAAGCCAGGAGACTGCTGCAATATGTTGTTGTCTGTTGCTTCTCTGCAGTAAATTGTACTTCTCGATTGAGAACTTTTAAGTGTGTGAACACAAGTGAATGCATGAGTGATTCTCTCTCTTTCTCCTCACTGTTGCTCATCCTGCCATCTCCAAACGCTCTGTCGCTTCACTCTGATAGATGCGTGTGTGAGTGTTTCCATTTGGGTTTGATTGATCGGGAAACATGTTTACAGCACCACAAGCTTCTAAAGGTCACAGCAGTGTAATAGTTTAAAGTCTGTTTGTATGGGCTGTATTGACACACACAATCTGCCAGTTATAGTTTTGGACAATAAAGTTCTGTTCTGTTCCCACTCACAGTTCCTTATTGTCATTATCTTGACATTTTACATCAACATTTTTCTTCATCCATCAGTTCTGTGCTCTAATTCAATATGACTATATACAATATCCACTGCCCTTTATTACTTCACACCGTGGTTCATCTCTCTCACCTCTGGCACTCCCCTTTCCTGTCTTGTCTTTCTCTCCCCTCTGCAGTTGACTCTCCTCCTCCTCCCATCTTGCCTCAATTGCCTGTTATGTCACCGTCATTCTCTTTTTCATTCCTTGTTTCTGTTATCTCTCTCAGCCCTGTCTCCTCTCTTTAACCTCTCCTTTCTTGCTGTCTCTGCTCTCTTTCCATTCCCCTTTCTCTCTTTTTGCCCCACTTCATGCGCTACATCTCGTTAACCCGTTCTCCCTCTTTCTCTAATTTAGTCCACAGCTTCATCAGCGGAGGACAACAAATCTCAGCTCTCCATGAGGCCCCAGACCCCACTGGGAGGGGGTGAAGGAGAGGAGGGGCCCGAGGTTGACGGACAGGTGGCATGGAACAAGGCCACAGCCCTCCCCACCCCAGAAGAGAAAATGAGGCAGACGGCCAAGGCCGTGCCCACAGACATAGTTGCCATCAATGTCACAGGTATGACCTTTTGGTAATCCCCATCAGTGTTGGTAGTGGAAAACAAATATCTCCGTCCTCTAGTTCCATAGTGAATAGAAACAGAGAGAGATCAAACTACTTTGGGTTTGATCTGGTCTCATTCATCCCGGTGTCCGTTCTGTAACACTGACCTGTCAACACCAATCACACATTTCGTTTTGTTTGTCTTAAAGGAATTTTCTGACATTTTTGGAAATGTGTTTGATGTTGCTGTTTTACTGAGAGGATCTGTACGTTTAATACAGAGATAGCTCCATGTCATGTCTAGCCTAGCTTAGGACAAAGCCTGGAAGCAGGAGGAGACAGCTAGCCTCCACCAAATAAACATTACTAAGAGTTTATAGCCATGCTAGCGGCTCTTAGCAGGTATTATGTTTACCATGTTCACCGCCTTAGTTTAGCACGTTAGCATGCTATTATTTGCTAATTAACATTAAAAACAAAGTACAGCTTGGGCTGATGGGAATGCCATTAGTTGGATCAAAGTGTTGGACAAATTTAAGTTTTGACCTGGTGGTGGCGCTAGATGCAAAGTAGCAGTAGAGGAAATGCCAAGGGATCGCCAAAGTCAGGAGGACCACAAATGTTTGTACAAAATCCTGTGGCAATCCCTCCAATACTTTTTGAGATATTTCAAAAACCGAGTGCCATTGCCTTCCACCAAGCCACATCACTAGCATGGCAAATAAATAATAGGCCTTTCGATCTTCTCTTCTAATTCTCAACAAGACAGCAAAAAAAGGAATGAGCCAAACAAGCAAAATGTCAGGCTGTTCCTTTAATCCAACCCACTGTGGATAAGTGGATATAAACTAATCAATTACTATATCCAGTCATCCACAGAGGAAAAAAAACTGTATGTCAGTCTTGGATGTCTGCCTTCTCCTCCTGCACCTCTGTCTTCATTCTCCCCTTCCTTCATGCTTCTTGGAGACTGCCCTTCACCTTCCTTTATGTGTGTGTAATCGAGGGCTTGTGTGTGAAAATTGTCTGACAGCTTATCCAAGGGTCAAGGCAATGACTTTATGTCAGATCACGGGGCGTTTGACAGACGAACGCTCGCGTACGGCAAAACGTGTCAAAGAAATTCCCTAGTTGGCATGTCACATTTTTCAGTGCTATCTGCCACACACACACACACACACACACACACACACACGCACATAGATACATCTCATTGTGCCAGTTCTGAGGATTAATATATTACACTGTAGCTTGTCTGATGTTTCACTCATAAGACATAAGGATATAGATATAATCTATGAGGTCTAAAACAGATGAACAACACAAAAAAAGCTGCAATTCAGCATCAACATCTGAACTTTGCTGTTGTCATGGCCAATATAACTGCGATCCTGTCATCATTTACACACTAATTAGTGCTTAATGTGGTCCCACTCTACACAAATCACTGCTGATTCTCCTTTCACTTTAGATTACTGAGAAAGGAAGTAAAACACACACACACACAGTCCCAGACCCAGAGAGAGATCAGGGACTTTTCTGTCATTTTGAGGGGGAATGTGATAGACACTATCTGCCCTCATATCAATTTCTATTTCCCTAACGCCTAGCTGTCACCAGCTAGCCAAATAGCAGAAGGAAGAGCAGTTCCTAGTGAAATATTGCTCTTCCTTCAGAGAAACTAGACAGAGTGATAAGGATATTGAGGGATGAAAGAGAGAAAGAGTGTGCGTGTGTGCGTGCATCTGTCTTGTGCATGTGTGTTTTGTGATAAGAGCATGCACTCTACATTTCACATGTCTTACATGTATGTTTCCACTCAGTTACTTATATTCAGGGTTGGACATTAACACGGACGATCAGCCACAAATGTAACGTTTTCTTTTTGATCAGCCAGTGCGCCTCAGTGAAGATCAGGCTGGCTGGTAACACGTAGCATTTTGGCTGATGGATGAAAAAGTTAAAGGGTCTGGTCACACAAATGATGAAAATAAAAAAAACATTTTCTCGCTGTGCTCTAGCGGTATAATGCAACACACATACTTTTGGTTATGTTTGCCCAAGTAGATATTTGCCTCTGAGGTTTCTGCCTCCACCCCAATAAATGGAAAGTGAATGGAATTTTATTTGTTGCACTCACAGCAACAATTACATGAAAAAATCAACAGCAACTTGTATTCTTAAATCACTCTTTTTGAACTGTAAAATGTCACGTATAAAAACACAAAGGGATCTACGCCGAGATCTTTGATTACATTATGAGCTAAGTTACTATCTGTTACTATCTGATTTCTAAACTTTTAAACACACACACACACATATATATATACAAACTATTATACTTTTTAGTCTTTAGTAACTTTTTAGTCTCAATGAAAACACAGCATTTTCTGTGTATTACGCAGAGTGACAGAGGCACCTTCTGTTAAGAATGTTAAAAATGCAAATTGTCAATGCGGTGAGCATCACACAGTGGTTTCCGTTCACCTCCATTTTATTCTGGGGCACCAGAAATGTAAAACGGATATCTCAAAACCTGGGCAAATAAAACAAAAAATATCTGCATAGGTGAGAAAATCTTTTTAATATTCACATAAATTAGTTGACCTAACCCTTTATATTTCTTGCCCTGGTGATGTTGCATGTTCAACTTAAAAAAAAAAAAAATTCTGCATGTTGGTGAGCTTGTTCCTTTCAACTAACCGACTGCTGTTTGCCTGTGTGTCCGCCTGCCTTGCTCTCGCCCTCCTGGCTACCAGGGGCAGTGTTTGACCGACAGGCGAGCATCCGGCGCTCCCTCATTAACACTGACACCGTGTCCCGTCGGCCCAAGAAGGTCAAACGCAGAAAGACTATATCAGGCCTGCCTGACAACATCAACCTGGAGCTAGGTATGGATCTCTGTTGGGGTAATATGTTGCCCTCTACTGTCCACAGACCTGTTCCAACACTCTGGACAAGCTTTTTCCACTACTTCTTCTAACAACTCTCCATGGCTTTATGACTAACAAGAATAACTGTATATATTGAGTATTGTAAGTCACATTGAGGGGGAGAAAATAACACATGCAAGGCCACAGTGTTGGATCAAGGCCAGGCAGTTGTTTAGTCTCTTCCTGTTTCAGTTTTACATACCAAGTGTCCTTATTTGCTCTCCTCCACCCCGTTGAACTGTATCCGCAGCCAGGAACCCATTATGAAATCCTTTTCTGTAGTTTTGTGGTTTTAAATTTGCCCTTTTTCCTCCTCAAGAAACGTTTGCCCTCACAGAATCTGATTTTAGACTTTGCCTGTTGGAAAATCATGTCACATAGGAGAAGTTAAGTGCAGGGTTTGGCTTTTTGGCTTTTGGCTTTTTCTGTGAATTGTGTGCGTTAATTGTGTGTCTGTGCCTTAATCCTGGGGCCAAATTGAAAATCGTAGCATGTGTTACTTACCAATACGTACGGATTATGAGACAATGGGCCCCCGATCATGGACAAGTAAAAGGCCCCACAACCCTCTTTTCTGTGGTCATTTTCTGTCTATATGATCCTCAAACCCTCCAAACCCTCCAGACACTGCTGTGCTGACGGCACTACATGCTGATGTTTATTTACATGTCTCTAAGCTGTAGGATGGCAGCAGTGTTTAAGGAGAATGTCATTTCTTTGTGCGATAAGATCACCCAGGCTGATAGGAAAAGAGCTTTAAAGTCTGGTTAGTGCCCAGCTGACGACAGCCTCTGAATGTCATGATTACTGGGCCGGGGTAATTGTCCCAGTGCTTCATCCCTCCCCTCTCCTTGCTCTACAGCTGCCTGCAAAGTAGACCTGCAGCTTAATCTAACGCAGTAGCAGCAGCAGCAGCAGCAGCAGCAGCCGACAAGCTGTCACTCCAGCTTTTAGCAAAGGAGGCAGAGTGTGTATGCGTGGTTTAGAGAGAGTGAGAAGGGGGAAAGAGAGAAGAAAGGACGCACGAGTGTGTATGTTTTGGAATACAGGCATCAACAGGAGGGTTGCCACAGATGGGAGACGCACTACACATCCTCTCCCGATTTGCAACTCATTCTTCAAATTGTTTGTTTGCTCGCCGCTGTGTTCGGTATGTGTGTGTCTTTGTAATATCTGCCGTTCTGTGTGTCCTTGTCTCTGTATCTATCTGCATATTCTGTATGCTCTGTCCGTGACGACCATGTGAACATTGTGTATCCGTGCACATGCGTCTTATTGTATGTTTGTGTCCACGTGTGTGTTTGTTGGCTGTCCCATACCTTTACCAGCTGCCTGTTCTGGATCCCAGCGGATTACTCGCTTTTCTATCAGTCTGAGCCAGAGCCACAATAGAAGGGGAAGCATAGTGGGGAGTCTCTCTGTCTTCCTTCATATCCTTTCCTCCTTAATGAAGACGACCAGACGTTATTAACACAAGAGACAGGGTTACAGCAAATCTAATTAATTAGCTTGCCTGTGACCACAGTTTATCTGACAGTCCAGCCAGAAGAGCAGAATGCGTTGTGGCTGAAGATGTTATAGAGAAGAAAGAGAAGGGTAGTGGAGCAAGAAAAGAAAACAAAGATATTTTGATCGATCATATGTTTATCTTATTTTCTTTCTTCCTTTGACAGCAGCAAAAGGACACGGCGGAGAGCTCCGGCCACATTCCATGTTCATCCCGGGACAGTACTCTACCTTGGGCAGAGTTGGGAGCGTCAGCTCAACGCTCCGACGTTCACAGACCAGAGACTCCAGCTGCCAGACAGAAGAAGTGAAGGTTGTACCCCCGTCCATGAGAAGAATCCGGGCTCAGAGAGGACAGGGAATCGCTGCTCAAATGGCCGGCATTTCTGCTTCCTCCTCAACAGGAAGTATATCCATCTCGAGTAGTGACAGCTCTGGGATCTTGATCCTGCCAAATCAGTTTAACAGAGATCCTTCCCGTTTTCACAGTCTGCCCCGACAGGGCGCCAGGGTGTCCCTCAGTGCTGACCCCATTTACAGCAGCACCCCCATCAAGTCAGAGGAGCAAACTACACCTCAGAGGCAGATTGGAAAGCTGCAGGTTGACAATACAGTGGTGCACATGAGAAATGCCCCCAGGACAGGCACCCTGCCCAGGCCCAAGTCTCAGGAGGTAAGGGGGACACAGGCCAGTGATTGGGGTGGTGGTCCAGCGTGTGTGGTCTCCCCACATGCTGCCTATTCCACCTCATTCATCCCCAACGCCACCCTATCTAGCTCCTCTGAGGTGATTACCCTCAACACCTCTGGTCACCTCTCCCACTCCCCGGCCTCAGCCTACCCCACAGCTCGGCTGCACAGTCTGGCTTCCTCCATCAACACGGACTCCCTGATCTCCAGTCCAGCAGCCTTTACCCACAGCTCCACCTGCCCAGCCCTGGCCACACAAGATGGTGGTCTGGTAGGGGCAGCACCTGCGAGTGAGTCAGGGCACTCGGACAGCAGTGTACACAGCCACAGCACCTTGGCCCCGACGCCACCATCCTGTCTGCCAGAGGAGCAGTGGATCTACGACACACCAGAAAACGTGGTGATTCCACACCGCACCCTGACCTCCAGCTGCTCCACTCCTATAAACCAGCTGTACAGCAGCCTGGACCTCTCCTCCAGGACCACTACTGACTCCAGCTCCCTCTATTCCCAAGACAATGATGGATACTACACCTCCATGCACATGGACTCAGGCCTGCGCTCTCGTAGCCACGGCAGTGGGCACGGGGCAGCAGCTGGACGGACCACCAGGCACAGCATGTACGAGTGCCGCGAGATGGCCAATGAGGAAGACTCTGGAAGCTTGTACAGCGATCGCTCTCTGTCCCGCAGCATCTCCCTCCGCAAGGCCAAGAAGCCTCCATTGCCCCCAGCTCGTACAGACTCTCTTAGACGCAAGCCTGGTGCAAAAAAGCCCCTTGGAGGCGTTAGCGCCATCAGCGGCGTTAACGAGCCAAACGGAGCCATGCTCAATGAGACTCTAATTGCTAGCTTGCAGCAGAGCCTACAGATGGGGCTGAGAGGAGGGAAAGGAAAAGGGGCTTCACCGTCGTCACCCTCTCACAGCCCAAGCAGCGACTACGATGACCCTTGGGTGATAAGGCCACGCAGCCAGAGTAGCATCAGTGCTGGTAGCTCTGCAGCATCACTTGTAAATAACGCCAACTGTGGCGGCGTGTCTAACGTATACTCGCTGTGTCACGTGACGCCTGCTCACAGTGAGACCAGCAGCTTGCGCTCGGACTACGCCGAGTCCTGGGGATATTACATGGACTACCCTCGCAACCATGGAGACCAGCGGGCACAGAGCCCCCCGGCCCACGGCGCAGATAGCATGTCGGCTGGGGCTCACCCAGGAGAACTACAGAATGGAGGTGATGTTCACAACAACAGCTCGGCCCCTAGAGCTCCGGGCCAGGAGGGAGGGGTGGCAGTGAAGCCCAAAATGTCCACCTCCTCACCGGACAGGGTGCACAGGCTGACCTCCCCATCAAGTGGCTACTCGAGCCAGTCCAACACCCCCACAGCTGGAACCCCAGTGCCCTCGTTTGTCAGGTCCATGTCTCCCTCGGGCAGCCGACCCAGGCCCAAAGTGCCTGAGAGGAAGTCCTCTCTCCTTTCCTCTGTGTCCATGTCCTCTTCTTCCACCTCCCTTTCATCCAACACCTCGGACTCGCTTAAAAGCTCCGGACCTGCTCCTCCACCACCTCCACCCCTGCCCCTCTCCTCCTCTTCAGCTCCCAACACCCCTTTCAGCCCACCTCCACCCTTCCCTCCCCCTCTACCGCCAAGCGCCAGTGCAGGCACTCCTCCGCCAGCTCCCCCATTACCGACGACTCCACAGGGTGCAGCTCTGAGCCCACCCCTTGCTTGTTCCACCTACCCAGAATTCCCTCCTCCTCCGTCCCCTGACATGCTAATCCTCCCCAGTTCATCCTTCAATGGAAGCTTCAGTCCTCCCCCTCCACCTCCACCTCCTGTCCCCTCCATGGGGCCCCCTCCACCTCCACCTCCTCCACTGCCTGCTTTTGTCCCACCTTCCTCTTCACCATCTTTTGTGAAGGCAGTGAAGGATGCTCCTAAACCTGCTCTGTCCAACAGCCCTACAAAGTCACATAAGCCCCTGATCACACCGTTTGCGCTGCAGAGTGTTCAGCTCCGCTCCGTTAAACAGCCTGAGAAGGAGATTAACGGCAAATTCAACCACACCAGAGCTCAGGAGACAGGGGTGGACCTCCTTCAGGGTCTAAAGCCCCAGAACTTAGAGAAGTCTCACTCCCTGGAGCATCCCACTGGGTTACCCCGGTCAAACTGCTCCCCGGAAGAAGATTCACGTAACTCCTCACCATCACCTGTGTCAAAGCTCTTAGAAGAGTTGTCTTTAGACTGCAGTATAACAGATTACACACCAGATAGCGCTGACATAAATGGAAAAGCTGAGGATCAGAGTTACTTTCTCTTAAATGGAAAAGTTGAAGAGCGGGAATCATTGTCCAGTCCCCCACACAGCTCCCAAAGCTCTCTTGTCAAACAGAAGCCCCCGGCAATCTCCAAGAAACCCAAATTCTCGTTTCTCCCACCATTTAGCCCCCAACCAATCAATGAACATGCTCCATCTCAGCACGAGGATAAAACCAGCCTGCCACAAACAGAAGACCAAGTAGATGTGCTGCTAAGACAAGTAAAGGAAGAGGAGAAAGAGAGTAAAAGTGAGCAACAGGAGGAAGAGGACGACGAGGACACTTCAGAGAGCTCTGAGCCTCTTGAACAGAGCAGTGACTCAGCCACAGAAGCCCAGGATGAGTCCTTCATCTCTGCTTCTGCCAGCCAGGACACCAGTCTTCACCATGGACTGTGTACCAATGGAGAGGCTCAGGAAGAGGAAGAGGAGGATGGAGATGGAACAAGCAGCACGACTGGTTCCATCAGCTCCAAGGAGGACGACAGTGGTGAGTGACATTTATTTATGGTTTTAATTTCTTGTGCTTCCCACCTCCGCACCAAATCAAAGTTAGAAAAGTAGAGCGAGAACAGTAGTTTTAGATGGCTTCCGTCCAAACCTTCTTTAACTTATTAGTTAAGTCAATTACCATAATCCTCTATGGTTAGTGGTGATGCTGCCGCTCTGCTAGCTGTTTGGCCAGCTCCTCGGCCAGCTGTGAAATTCATTTTGGCCTCTGAAGCAAAAGATCCAAACTTGAAACCAAAATCTTTTAAAAGGTTTGAAAACTGTGAAAACAGCGCAGGAGAGACGGCTTATCTCCGGGACAGCAGCACTGCTGCAGCTCCTTGAATTCATCCTCTCTCACTCTTGTACTCATCCTTCTGTATTTCATATGCAGACATCTCTTGTGGTTACTGTCCCCTCACTTTTCCCGCATTGCTCTTTTTCGCTGCCCCCCCCCACCACACACCTCAGCCTCCACTGTCAACTCGACGCCTCTCCACCATCCATCCTTATTTCCGAATATCCATTTTTGCCTCTCTGCTTTTTCCTCTACTTTGCTGTTAATCTCTCATCCTCAGTCAGCCCCCTCTCTCTCTCTGTCCCGCTCCCTATCTATCCCTTCTTCTCTCTCCGAGGTAAGCAGGGGTGGGAGGGTGTAAGCAAGTGTCCCAAGCGAGATGCTTTTTGTGGTTGGAGGGAGAGGGGGGGGAGGGGCTGCATCGTATCAGAGGGGAGGGGAGCAGATCTGCTGAGGGGATGAAGGGGAGAGCGTAAAGTGAGACTGCCTGCAGCGGCTCAGGCAGTCGGAGCGCAGACGTGAGCGCGGAGGTTGGGAGGAGGAGGAGGAGGAGGAGGAGGAGGAGGAGGAGGAGGAGAAAAGAGGCTAAACTAGACATGAAGAAAAGAGAGGAGAGGATATCTAGAGACAACAAGAGAATGTAAGAAGACACTCCGGGACCTCCTTCATACCACTTCAGATTTTATAGGCAGCCAGGTTAATACGACGGGATGGTGGATTCCTGAGTGTGTGTGTGTTGTACTGAGTAAGCCTGAAGTGTGCGTGTGTTTACTCTGCTGTAACTGTGTGTGTGTATATAACCGGCATGTTTCTCTTTCTCAGGTGAGGTGTTCGACTCCAGTACGGCTGAATCGTCTCCGGCCCCGTCAGCCAACGGGGCCTCCGAGGAGAACATGGTGACCCCGACTCCCTCGCGGGCCCGAACCACCGAGGACCTGTTTGCCGCCATTCACAGGTACCGGGATGCATTCCTCTCTTTTACGCCTCTTGTCGCTTCTTCATCTACTATTACTCCCGACTTCTTTGCTCCTCACCTGCTTCAACTCTTAATGTATAATTTAAGAATTCCACTGAGCTAGTCTATTTTAGTCATCTCTAGTACTCTCCGTCTCCCCCCTCTCTCTCTGTCAGCATCTCATTCCCTCTTTCTCAACCCCCCAGAAACCACAACACATCACCCTGAACTCCAGGCTCCTTCTCCCCCTTCATCCTTCAACCCATAATTTCTCTTTTCCCATTTCCATCCCCCCTTCTCTCATCATCCTCTCCTCCTCCTCTTCCTGCCCTCCACTTCTCAGTCATAACTTTACCCAGCAATCTGCAAGCCTACACATCTGTCAAATAGCTGGTCTCTGGAGTCTCCCAGCCCAGAAGATAGTGGCTTTTTCTGTTCCTGGTCACTGAAGACACTGATTCAGGAGGCAAAATGAGTCCGTAGTCAAATGTCTATCGAGGCATCTGTGTTAGTGTAGTCACATTAGCGTTGCTCACTCTCAGCAGGAGAAAAAAGGCGGTCGCTTCATCCATTATTTAACTACTCAACACCCTCTGGTCCTAATCTAGGTTAGAGGCCACCGGAGAGATTTCTCTCTCCTGCTCTGCGGTCTGACATATATTGCATATGTGCTCCCGTGCTTCAAAGGGAGCGCACACATAAATTTCTCATGCCGCCCGCCAGTTTGTGTTTCACGGTCATGTGCAGTGGCAGTCGGAGTTCTTCTGAGCATCACAGGATTTTATTTCTGCTGGCGACAGATTGTCAATTTATTTATGGCGCACACGTCGCGGGTGAAAGTGCGATTTATCGCGCAGTTTAATTAGATGGGAAGATTGTGTAAGCACGTGTGCGTAAAACCTCGCAGTGGAGCCGTGTTTGTTTACCACTTGCTTTACTGCTCTCCTCTTCCATCACACCTCTTTAGTATATAACAATCATTTTACAGAGAAGTGGGAAGTGATGACGGACTCCTGGCGGTGCTATTGAAACGAATCAACACAAATTCAACTCACATCACATTCACAAATTAAGATTGAATTTGGCTCTTAACATTATGTCTTTAAATTGAAATTCATTTGAGAAATTCGTTTTTCGTCTACCTAACTGTTCCATCTTTACCTCTCCCCTTCTCATCTGTCCAATACCTTTTGCTTTTCATTCTGTCATTTCACTTCCACTTTCCCCATCTTCTCCCTGTCTCTCTCTGGGAAAACAGAATGATGAAAACCTTGAATGAAATGCCTTCACAGCGGCAGCAGAAAAATACAACTTGTCTGGAGGGAGATCCTCCAAACCCAACGTAATACAGCCAAGAGAGAGAGATTGATCGAGTTCTCCCAGACGGGTCTTATATTGCAGCTTTGTTTACTTCTATAACGTTTGATTTGTATCACCACCTCTTCAGCGTGGTTTGCAAATTTAACAGTATGGAGCTCAATCGTGGATGACTGAATTCAGGTGCGAGTGTATGCACGTGTGAATGTGTGTGAGAAAAGTCTTATGTAATGCGGAGGGGCTAATGTGGCGAGGGAGCTCACAGGGGACGACGCTAGATGGGGGATGAATTTAGGGCACAGACATATTTTGCAGTCTCTCTGAAACGGAAAGCAGACCGAGACTCCCTCACAAACCATTTGTATCCTCTAGTCCCCCCCCTCTCATTTGACCTTCACAAGCATATCCTGCACAGGTTTGTTGTCCTTTATGGAAGAATTTCTGTGCAGATCTAATCTGAGGATTAAGGATTTTTTCAAACTGCTCCTTTACTTTTAGCATCAAATTGCTCTCCCTTATCACAGAATCTGTATTTTTCATGCTTTTAATCTTCTCTGTCTCCCCCTCTCTCTCCCTCCCTCCCTCCCTGTGCCAAAGGGGCATGCAGTGGGTGGGTGCGTCCTTTCTAGAGAGGTGCGAAGTGGCAAGTAGCCCCTTCCCTTTAATTAGCAAGCCTTGCTCCTGCCATCGCGGTGATGCTACCTTTGGATTAGCAAAAATAATCCCACAGTGCAACCCCCTGGACCACAGATTAAAACCGTTTCCTTGCTAGCCCTAATCCCCCATATTATGCCAGTTGCAGCTTTTGTTGCTATGCTTTTGGTGCAGGACTTATAAACAGGGTAGGCTGTTGAGTGGTGCAGTCAACCACTCTGATACCCCCTGCTGAGTGGAGGCTGAATCGTCCTCGTGTGATTAAAACTGCTTTGGGCACTTTTCCCAGTTTGTGTTTTTGATTAATTTCATTGTGTCGCGTCTGAGCTTTCCTGCAGAGTTGCAGCGTCTGCAGCTTTTCTTGTAAAAACCCCATTGGCTTTAACAAAAATGTAGAGTCCTTCCTCTTATTGCCCTCCCTTTCTTGCCACTTAATGCTCATTGTCTTACAGTGAATCTAAGATTCGTGATTGCTGGGGGCAGTGCCGACATATGGCAAATTTGGGACAACGATTTGAGGCGTGTAGGCCATTTAAAGTGCAATCTTCTTTCTTTTAAGCTTCTTTTAAACACTTACACATTGACATGGCTGCGTCTGTCTACCAAAAGCTGCTCTCTGCTCAGTTATATGAAACCCCAGATGCCGAAGCCTAATTTGAATTAGAATAATTGGATTTGATGTCATTGTTTCCTGACAAAACTGCCCCCAATTCTTTCATTTCTTCATGCAATTCAACATTTAATTGCCCATAAATTATTAAACTTTTTACAAAGTCTTTAATGCTGCTTGCATTCTCTCACTCTACGACCATGTCATTAATCCGGTTATCCACATCTTACCCTAGATCAAAGCGCAAGGTCCTGGGTCGCAAGGAGTCTGAGGAGGACAAGTCCCGGGCTGGGAGCCACCCACAGTCTCCGCCCGCCACCCCCACGTCCCCAGGGACTGCGTCCTCCTTGCCTCGCCAGGCGAGCTCCATCCAGCGGAACCTCCGCAAGTCCTCCACCAGCAGCGACACCTTCAAGGCCCTTCTCTTGAAGAAGGGCAGCCGCTCCGAGACCAGCTTCAGGATGTCGGCCGCCGAGATGCTTCGCTCCACTGACCCTCGCTTCCAGAGAACACGCTCAGAGTCCGAGCTGGATCTCCCCGCTGCCTCGCCCTCCTCACCGACGGCGCCACACAGCCCCTTAGCCTCCCCTGGCCGTGGCAAGAGGGCAACAGAGGAGTGGAACCGCTATGAGACCTTTTCTCTGTCCTCACCCACTTCGTCCTTCTCAATGAGCGGATTAAAGTATGGGCGCTCGCGCACGCCACCCTCTGCTGCCAGCAGCAAGTACAACGCACGCAGCCGAATCCTCAGCAGCCCGATGACAGTAATCTGTGAGCGTGAGGGGGAGCTGGCTGAGAGCGAGTATGGAGACACTGCAGAAAGTCCATCTGGACCCACAACCCAGACTCTCCCTGTGCTCAGTGACTCCAATGGCACTTTATCTGAAGAGAGCAGAAGTTAAAGAGCAAGGACAGCCCCTTTAGATACAGGGAGCTGAAATCACTCATCTTAACCAGGTAGGGGGACAGGAAGAGGAGCCGGTCGAAGGCCCTCTAGAGACACCTTCCTGAGTCCCACCCCCTCAACCCTGCCTCTGAGGGAGTGGACCAGTCGGGTCCTGATGGGGAAGGTCAGAGGTCGCCCCATCATGGACCAGGCTGAGCTTAATCTGAAGTGGAGAACTGGTTCTGCTGCAGCGTTTCAAGACTCCCACGATTCTCATTCTCTCCTTCGTTTGGTGACTCGCCCTTTGTGTTTCAAGAATCGTGTTTCTTTTACGCCTGGTGTTCTTAGTTTGTTTTCCATTTGTTTTGCTGTTTTCGTTTTTTTTTTCTCTTTATCTTGTCCGTAAAAAACGCAGGGACCTTTTAGTTTCTTTGAATGACAAGGTTAAGGTGGCAAACAAAGGTGAATCGAAGGAAAAGTCACAAGTTGTTTGCTTGACTCTGCTGCTGTGGTGCTATGTAGCTAGGCAGTTGGAAAGAGTGGAATGTAAAGACGTGCCGGACGCTCACCTTGGGAATCCTTCCGCGTCTCTCCTGTTGGCCCCTGGGAAGTGTTTGAGAGCACCATGGTTTGCAAGTTTTGGCTTCAAAACAGCCCACAATATTGCGGAAAGAACTCGAGGACGTGGTACAACAGAAAGCTCCGCGGTACAACTTCAGCGACGGTTATCGCCAGGTGTTGCTTCCTGCTCTTAGGTCAGCGGTTTCGTTTGAAGATCTGGTGTGTTCGTGGTCCAGAGGAAGTGCGAGGGGCTCAGTGCTGCCACCTAGTGACATGCAGGGACAGAACAACTGTACTCCGAGTTGAAAAGGCTCATAAAACCTGTAGTAACTGAATTTTAGATTGGAGATTTTGCACTGTGCATAGGTCTTTTTCCATGTTTGTGACTAAAAATACTGTTTTAAAGATTGTTTTAATAAACAAGGTATGTCATGACTAGTGTGGGGGTTAAATATGAATCAATACATGTAAAGCCAGAAATGACATTAGCAGAAAAGCTTATTTGACTGTCCAAGTGATTGTGTTGGTTACCAAAGAGCTGAAAAATTAACTGCTGGCCGTTAATCTTGATGTGAACACAATCAGAGCGGCCGCTTGTCTGACACCGATGCGTATCGGGTCCAGCTGTTGCTGTTCCTGTTGCTGTTGCTACGTTTGCTAAGTCTGGAACCTTTTAGGGCTTCAGTGATTTCTATAATGCTGTCGTTGACCTTTCTGCTAAATGTATCCTTTTGCAGTCACATATGGTTCTGTGTGTAAATACATAGAGAAAGGAGTTTTAAATAACATTTTGACTTATTTTCAAAGATTTTGTACATTTTTAGAGCCCTGTGTTTGCTGGAAGGGAGTGGTTTCCTTTTTGTAGATTATTTATTTTGACATAGCAGGGCTGCAGTATGGTGTCACGATCAGAGTCAGCCAGCAAAGTGAAGGAGGCACAGGAAAGGGTTAAGTACAAGAGGCCACATTTACTACACTGATCCCACCAGGCCTTTTCTTTCTTTTTTTCAAAAAGGTGCTTCAAAGTAAAAAAGAAAAATTGCCTTTTACTGCCCTCAATCCTGAGCATTACAAATCCCACACTGGTGCGCACAGCTGAATAAATGTGGCCTCTTTGGAGTCATAAACCGAGCTGACTTCATAACCTCTAACAGCCATAACACCCTGTGGTTTAATCACCTGTGACCAAAGCGCGGCTCCCAGCTCCCGCCCAGCCACAATGGAGCACTCTGGGGCCCGGGCTCGTCTCCTGACAGGGAACGTCTCAATCGCAGAGAGCTTGTGGAAAGACGGGAGGACAGAAGAAGTCGTTAAGTAGTGGGAGTGGAGCTGAAGGCAGGCTGCTAACGCTCTTGTGTATGTCTGTAATAAAATAAAAAAAAGGTGATATTTAAAGAGTGGGTCTCTGTCATTTCTGTGTGTGTGAGAGAGAGAGAGAGAGACAGTCACGGCCATCTGGCAGCCGACAACCCCAAATCACCACCTCATTAGCACCGTCGCCATGGCACCCACACTCGTCAGTCATCTGGAAAGCTCCAGAGCCCCCTTCCCCCGAGGTCATCAGTTATGTCTCCTTCTGGACATCCTATTAGGTAGTGATGGGATTAATAGTTCATTTTAGTGACTTAGTTCAGTAACTCCCGTTCAGTAAAAAGAACTACTCTTTTTTTGGGTCATTCGTTCATTTATTAAGGAGGGGGGGGGGTATAAAATTTTTTATTTTCAGCCTGAATACAAAAATGCTTATGTTTCTCACTCTCTCCCCGTTGCAGCAGCGCTCTAACCACACCACGCCCCATTAAACTACATATCCATGGTGAACTACAACATGCTGCTAAATCTAGTAGCAGTCCAGGCTTCTGATTTACGTTTACTTTCTGTGTCTGTGCGCCCAGCCAGCTGTCGTGTAAACAATGAACGTAGAACTGCACCTACTACTCATTTCTGTCCAATCCTGAGCCTGTGTAGCTGTCACGTGTAAAGTGAACGGAGAGCGGTGAACTGCTTCTTAGAGAGGAGTAGTTCCTTAGAGAGGAATAGTTCACCGCTCTTGGTCTTCAAGTCGTTCACTGACTACACAGGCTCAGGATTGGACAGAAATCCCTTTGTGGCGCAATGCGCATGTGCGGCCAAATGAACGACTTACTCAGTCTCTGCGAGGAGTAGTTCCTATTAGTTCATAGGAGTGGAGTAGTTCATTGAACTACTTACTCATGAACTACACATCACTACTATTAGGACACACTGACTCACAGCCCATAACAGACCCTTCCACTGACTTCAGAGCAGTGTTGAACAGTTCGCAGCTCATGTCTTAAGACTTAGTCCTGCATTCCCAGAAACAGGCCGCCTGTTAGTATTTGCAATCAAGTCCCTCCACCTCCAATTCAGCAGTCACCTGCAATCTGACGCTGTGTCCATCTGGCTGTCAGCAGGAAATCAATACAAATCCCTCCAAGCCATAATCACACTACTGACGCCTCAATTCTTTCCCCCTCCTCTAATATCCAAGACGCCCTCATACAGTAGGCTATCCTTACAAGACAAATGTATTAAGTGACAAATAAAACTGATCAACTGTATTGACTTGAGCACAGTGGAGAGTCCAGGAATAGAAATGTTATCACTTGTGTTTTTATGAATGTCTCAGCCTGGTCAACATAGTCATAAAGGGTGAAATGCATACACCGTTTCTACATGTCTCAGCCACCTATCTAAGATTAACATTAGTCATTTGTGGCCAAAACACACACAAAAAAGTTCTGTTTCCAGCTTATCAGATGTGATGATTTCCTGCTTTTCTTTTTCACAATAGTAAATTAAATGTATTTGAAGACTTTGGGTTCTATGGGAAGTTATGGCCATTTTCACTAGTTTGACATTTTATAGACCGACTAGTTAATCAATTAATTGAGAAAATACATTAATTGATAATGAAAATAACCGTTTCTTGCAGCTGTAATTTAAAAAGTAATGGCGGCCTGAAAGGAATGAAATCAATATCCTTCTGAGACCCAGCCCATTGACTTGTGTCCTCTACAGTGGACATTTTGTAAAAGTAGAATTGTGAATCCTCGGGTCCCAGGAGGATATAACAATCTGCTTTGGAAAAGCAATGTATTAACACATACGCAAAGAAAACCACTCACACACCTGCTGACATCAGTTTTTGCAATGAAGTTTGCCTAATTTGTAGGAAAAAAACTGGAGCCCTAATAAATAAAATTAAAAAAAGAAATCGGGAAAAAATATTTTAATCACACACAAAAAAAAGTGTAAATCAGTTTCTTCCAGCTTATCTGCCACCAAAAAATGAGTTTTGTCATGGAAGTATTTGTACATGCCCTCCACAACAACTGTAACCTGACTCAACCTCAAACCTGGCTCCACCAGGCTGCAGGGGTGGTGGGGGGGGTGAAATAAAAATACACGACTGTGGTGTTTTGGAATAAAACAGTGAGCCTTATTACACATCTCCATCCGCAGCAATGTTTCATCTCACTGAGCAATGAGATCGATCTTACGGGTAAGACTGAGTGTGTGTGCGCAGAGGATGACAAAAAAAAAAAAAAAGGACGTAATTTCTGCTGAGTGTCTGAACACGATATTGGGAACAATTCGGCCGCAAATAAAAAGACTTGACTCAGCAGACACAAACCTCACAACGGGAGAGCGAGGGGAGAAGGTGAGGAAGGATAAAAGGGCGAAGTTTCATCCGGCTGATAAAAAGGTCACGATCATCACAGTGTGGAGGGCGGTGTGAACTGTAGCCACTACAGATCAGATAAACAAGTCGCAAAGAAGCTTCCTGCGCTTTGAGAGTCGAGCTACGTTTTTAAAAATCCCATCACGGAACGGGGATGACAAAAAACATAATTACACAGTGAAGACGGAGGTCGTAAATGATCAGAATAATCAATCATTTGATGCAGTTACATTTATTATTGATAAGATAATACATTTTACATTCTTAAACATTAAGAGGCAAGTAATGTTTCCCATAATTCATATATCAGTGTAATGCTTCCATTATCACGTATGTAGTATCCCTTCTTCAGGATTAAAAACTTCTAGTACATCAAACTGTAAATATGATTAGTAATATGAAGTCATGTATAAAAAAGGAGGTTAACTCAGATTTATTTAAGTGTCACTCTTTGCCAACATCTTCACACAGCAAGCACCACAAATGTTAGTAGATCTGAGCCTAAACCACATACTTATTATTCTTGATCAGGGTGTTTTTTGCTCAGACTGGAACGATGCAGGTATGACTGGTCCAGATTTTGCTATGACTCAGTCGCTCAGCATAATGAGCGTGACTGCGGCTGGTGACGGTAAGTCAGGCCTGAGATCAGACAAACTGAGATTTACCAACATACCAACATTTTGTCAGGCGGGCAGGCAGAGTCACCTTCACAGTACGACCACGGACTGACGAGAAGAAACGAAAAGAATAAAAAACCTGCTGTCTGACTTTGCAGGAGACCTACAGAGTTAAAAAAGATAAATTCACACATTTTCAAGTTCATCATAAACAAGCATGCCCATTTTTATATTGAAAGAATCATTGGTTGCTGTAATCATTCCTCCTGTCCACTGGCTACGAAGAGATTGCATCATAACGTGATTCCAGTGTAACCCACAATTCTTAAAAATAAAACATACTTAGGTTCAGGTGTGGCTAAAACTAAGCTGCAACCTTTAGAAGATAGAAGCCTCATATTAGCTTTTCTCCCCCATGACTGAAGTTTGAATCCCATTAGGAAGCGATCGCTCTGCGGCTGTATGGACAGGAGGAACAACAGCACCCAATAATGGTTTTAATGTACATTCTGTATAGTCATGCAAGTACCGCTTTAAGACATTTTATATTAAAGGTTCAGGTAAAAACAAAATCACAATTAGCAATGAGCACAAAAGTTGATAATGACAACACGCCAAGAAAATGAAGAGGCACTTGTGGTTTTTGTCATAATAAGATGCACCAAAATGAGAGAAATGTTTCCTGACTACTTGGCTCCACCTGCTGGAAATATTGATCCACTGTCATTTGTTAATGATGGCCTATTAGAGTTAGTAATCATTTGTTTGGTCTCTTTATCAAGACTTTCAGTGAGTCTATAACTTCAGTAACTTTTAGTCAAAGAAAACAAAACAGAAACAGACAGATACATGATGGTTGTTAGTATGTAGTACCTTTAAAACTTTAATTTCATTATTTTATTTCATTATTTTTTCTCCTGTGGACATTGAGAAGTGCTCTCAAATGTTATCAAGTGCTATCATATGATCATGTAAATTTTTTTCCTTCCTTATTGTGGACATTTTACAGTTGTAGTGGGCAGAATGTTGCATGACCTTTGAACTTCCTACTCCTGCTCTTTTTTGAGGATCCAGACCTCGTTCCTGCGGTTGGTCAGTTTGAAGGGACTGTCGTACCCGACTGCATAGAACGGCTTGTCGACGTGTGGGACTCCGTCTCTCTGCAGGCTTTCCAGAAGTTTAAGGAGCTCCTCGCGTTTCATGTTATCATTGGAGAAACCACCGTATGTCCTGGAGAAAGGAACAAAACAAGGATCTAAGACTTCCAGGGATCGTTTTTGACACAATATCCCGTTGAATTTAAATTAGATATATCCAGGTTGCGCTCTACCTGACATAAGCTGTGAACTCTTTCCTATTCTCCACAAACACCTCCGGGTCCGTCGGCTCCGGGGGGTTGTCCTGATGCTCCTCCGGGATGTAGAAGGATACAGTAAACTGAGATTCACATGCGGGACCGGCTCCAGGGTCCACGCGGCATGTCACTGGGGCCGTCATTTCCACTTTCGCCTCTTAAGAGCAAGAAAACAAATACAATTTTGGAATTTTCTGAGATGCAGAACACTTAAATGAATATAAGAAATTTAAAAAACGACAATGATTTGCCTGACATTCAATCAGCTTTTTTAAGATGCACAGAAATGAAAACGTCTAAAACTATCAGCTGCCAGCTGGTGGATCAATACTTCGGTACATAATGATACCGTAACAGATGGTGGACATATAACCATACTGTGTGGCAGATGTGGAGGAATAAACCACCGGCTTTTACAGATCACACTCTCCTTACACTCAGTAATTAACAACACAAACAATATATATTCTCATCAATAATGCCAGAGTAAACTGCTGAGTACGAGAAAGGCAGTGGTGCCGTTACAAACTGCTGAGCAAGAACTAAAGTGCACTTTTTGCATTGACTCTTGCATTTATTCATCGACTCCCTTGTATTCGCACCAGAAGTTATCCATAACTTAATTCTGCAACACTTGACTGATTGTGTTTAGCCAAGTTTCATTTTATTTATTTAGAACAAGTTTGTTTACTCCACAAAAACACTTAGAAAACTGACAAAATAAAGAATATTACACAAAATAAAGTAAAGCTGCATCAGACTGCACAGGTTTTCATTCCGCTTTACACCGCACATCCATGTGGGACTCTAGGAACAAAACTAATGAAACTCACTGTTGTGATTGTTGCCTTGAATGTACTTGAAGAGCCTTTGGAAGCCAGAATTTAGGGCCACATCACACTGCATGCCAGTCAGAGTGGTGCTTATCCACTTAGTGTCATGATAGGTGCGAATCTCATAGTCTTGTCCCTGCAAATAACACAAAACATGCACACACTCCACGTCAGAAACTATAGAAAGATGCCCAAATTCTGCGAACTGATTAGTTGCATTGCCACTGCAATAGTCTTTACTGCAACAAAACTGGTAAACATTTACCTTTTTCTCATCTGCTGTGTATTTAGGATTCTGCAGTCCAGTGGAGAACAGAACCTGTCTCACAGCTTTCAGCATGACTGGTGTGGAGGTGGTCAAAAAACTCTCTTTAAAGTCTGTAAAAGAAATTCAAAGATGCGTTTCTAAAACACAAACTATTCTGAAAATATGGACAAACAGACGCTTTCCAACCTCTTCAAAACACCGTATGCTGGTTTAGGCGATGTAAAACCTCATACTGGTTAATAACCTGTTACATCAAGTCACATGAGACTGGTTATGTATTCAAACGCAATTTAAGTTATAAAACAGCTGGAAATACACGTTCAGTTAAAACTTCAGATTAGGCTAAGTAATTCTTTACAGCCTAACTTAATGTTTTTGTAAAACAACGTTATTATCTTGAAAGTATATTGCATAAACCCGACAGAAAGACATAATTACCTGTAAATTCACACGTTTGGTCCTTGTTGTCAGGGAGTAGCCCTAAAGTGCGTTCCGTCTGTTTTCATAACATCGTTTCCTGTTACATAAAAATGAGATCTGATTGGCTGAGCGAGTGGAACTTCAAAATAAGAGACCCAATCTGTAAATTGACACCACAGAGTAAATAATGCAGTGCAAAAAATTCAAATGACCACCATTTAAACGTAGTATTGGTATGGTATTAAATATAAAATAATGTTTTACTTTAAAGCAACGGTTCAACATTTTGGGAAACATATTCGCGGTCTTGCGGTGAGTCAGTTTACAAGTTTAAGTAGAAATAAAACTGTTTTTGAAATGCTCCATTCAAATAAAGCTAAATTAAAAATTCAATATTCTCAGCATTTTTATTTTTTAGAAAGGAATCTCAAATATTAATGGGTTATTGTTACTGATGCATTTACATGCAAGCTAGTTTATTTATAGAAATGGCACATGTCTCATAAGTCGATCATATGGTTTATATAAAAGTGGTATTTTTCGCTTTTGGCATAGTTTTTCACTTTTGGTGATTGTTTTTTAACTTTAGGTTCAGCTTGAGTCAAAAGGCAGACAGGTAACGGCGGGAGAGACAAGCTAGACTCCAGAATTACCGGCGTACAGTTTATTCGGCTGCATATTCCCATGAATGTATTATTAAAAAAAACATATGCATTATAAATTCTTACAACTATATTCTCAAACTACATCCCATGGCATATTCTCAATACCGGACGGCCATCTTGTGCTGGTGACGTCATTTGGAGGCAGTCTGCGCATGGTCAGCGGTGGAGCTCATTAAAACCACACTTAGCAGCTTAGTAGCTCAAATGGCTGAAACCCGCTTTGATGACAGTTGTATTTGACGTGCACTTTGATTCATGGAGGGGTTGATCGGGATGTTCCCGCTTCTGATAACAACACAACACTGAAATGTTGACGCACCGTTTGTTGTGGGGCAGTTTTATACGCGTGGCTCCGGTGTAGATGACGTGCTTCCAGAGGTAGACTGTTTGGATCTTCTGGTGTCACCGGAAACATCAAAACGTATTAACTTAAACTCGGATACGCCATTTCAAATTATAACAAAATATCTCTCAAAATAAACACTAATTTTACCAGAACAGACCTGACACCTGCATCAATTAGTCCTGCACTTAAGTAGACTACCATTGCTGCCCACAGCGCCACTCAGTGGCCATCATTGAACTGGCTCCAACATTTGATTTGGTTTTGGTTCATTTAAATATATATAAATATATTTTTGGTAGTATTTTATATAATCTAGTGTAAAAGCCAAGTGGTTGGGCCTTTAGTTTGAGTACAGATCGTTTGGTAATTTGAACCAATGTAGTATCGTATAAACTGGGTCCTACATTATTTTGTTCTAACACCATTCATTCTAACACCTTTATTATTTTAATTATACTGTGCTCACATGGTGTATTTATGTAAATAAATATAATAATATAAGTGACTGACATACAGAAGTCCTGGGGCAGGTAGTTTCCCAGTACAGTCTCTGTAAAATATAATGAAGTTGCCATTTATAATGTACTGTGTGCACTGTACTTGGAAACATGAAGGAACATGGGGCCTCCAATCAGCTTTATCCAGCCATGGCCATCATCACTCAAAGTTCACCAGTGAGTTGAAAGTCATTTCCTGGAAGAGCACTTCCCATTTATTTACTACATTATTATTATTTACATCAAAAGGGCTTTATAGCTAACTTTACAAGAAAAAATAACAAATTTGCAGTATTTAAGAAACATACAGTCAAGGCGATATGAGGCACAATCACAAAGAGGTGTCGGAGTAGAAACAACCTTAAACCTAACAGGACACGTCCAAACCTTTAACACACACACACACACACGCTGCGATAGACCAGGTATGAATGGGAAAAAGCTGCTACATCTGTAACTGACATGATACTTTGAATATGATTATCGTGTTAGCTGTATTTAGGCTTCAGCTACAGTTTTGCAGGCGTGACAACAGCGGGCCAGTTGGTGTGCGAGCATGGGCAAACAGATCCTGGTCTCTATGGAGATGAAGAGGAGAGCGGTTGTGTTTCGAGCAGGTGTAGAGCGAGGCAAGCAAGACTAGGTTTACAGATATGGATGCATAGTTTTACATTTGTAACTCTATCTAGCATTATCCAAGCGTTGTAGGGACGAGGAACTGTAAAAATTTGATTTGCGGGGACATGCAGTCCAATGTAGAGACAGCTGCAGTTTTCTGTCTCCATATTGTCCTATGAGGCGGGTCTTATTTGTTACAAGTGATAGAGCCAAGGGCAGTGGAAAAGGCAGAAAGACAGAGTGGTTTGTCAAATGTCTGTTGCTTACACTGAGTCCAAATGTCACCGCTAGAAATAGCAGCAAACAATTCATCACTTGAGCTCCAGAACTCCAGTTACAACTTGGTAATAATTTCTATAAGCGACCTAATGACAAGGAACAAGAGGTCCTTGACAGTGTTTATAAAGCAGTTTATTAATTGATATTTAACTGGACAATAACAACAGGGATTGATAAAAACGTAACTTTTTATAGCTCATTAAACATAGTTTAAATAGTTTGGTAGATTTATTTAGTTGACTGTACAGTCTTTATCAATCCCTCTTTTACTGTCAAAATAAATATAAATTAAGGCATTGTATGATAACCTTCACTAAGACTTTATATCCTCCATAAGTTAGTGCATTCTGCGTCTAGGTTGCAGCCGGTGAAGCTCTGGGGCTCTGCAAGTGTTTTCAGGGCTGGTAATTCTGGTGGACGAAGGACAAAACATCATCTTTGGACAGTTTCTCCGGGTCCATCCGTGTCTGAGAGTCATGGACTATCACGCCATCCACCCAGGCCCAGAAGAGCCGCTCAGAGTGGCAAACACTGAGGACGCAGACAGAAAAAAGACACCGTTCACTCATCAGATCATCATGATTACACTATTACTATTGCTATTACACATCAAATGTAATACTTGTGTTGTAAACATGTACTTATTCTTTTATCCTCATACAGGACTGACTGAGTCAATCAGAAAGAAATGAAATCAATATGGCTTGAGAAGACGGTACATACTGGAAGGGGGCAACAGAGTTGGGGGGCATTTCATAGGTGGACGCCTTGGTTGTTTTGTTAAAGAAGAACTTCATCTTGGAGTTTTTACTGTATGCCATCGTCCATGGCTCTGAGGGATGAAGAGGGAGGAGACGTGTCTGAGATATTTTGCACATTTTTACCCGAAACGTAAAAAGAACCAACAGCCCCAGACTCTAAAACATACTCAAAGTGTTTCGCCCTCAGGATTGTTGAGGCTGTGACAAACGTACACATACCATTGACAGTCTTAATGATGTAAAGGCCCGTGGGAAGGAAGTGACGGTCATCTCTGCCGGTGTAGGACAGACGCGGGACCCCTCCTGAACTCTTTGTCACCTTCATCTCTAGTCTGGATAAAATAAAAACAGAAGAACAAATAGTAGAAAATACTCAATATTTAGTAAATGATTATATGAAACATAGCCTGATATTTTATAGATCATGTTGACAGTTGTCGTCCCGTCATACCTGACGAAGATTTTCTCCATTTCCTCCAGCCTGTAAACCTCCTTCACTCTGTTTGGGAAAGACATGTTACATTCAGGACCCCCTCCAGACATGTTTTAAGACAATTCAAAATACAATGCTTGGAATAATAATTTGTGTATGATGTGGTTTTTATCCACAGAAATGTTTAATTAACTTCTAAATTTAAAATTCTTATCCTTCTCCCTCAATGAAAAAGACATTCATCTATGAATATGCAAGTATTAAATATTTTTAAAGTGTGTGTGGGCAATGGAGGCCTCAACTTTCCACTTCACTCTTGTGTAAGATACATACTGGCCCGCGATTGGTTTCCAAACTAGTTGCAAGCTGAATTTTAACAATGACCTGTGACTGGCTGTAGAGCTTTTACAGTGGATCGTGCTCGTGTCTTAAATATAAATACTTGTCGGCATGTGGAATACTGTCAAAAGCCCGATATTTAGATTTTAATGTCATATTGATTTACTGACCTTGTGGGATTCACGTAATCAGAAAATGTGTTGTGGAGTTTAAAACAAAAGCTTCATGTTAACATTTTCACTACATTCCCCAAAGGTTTATGACGCTGTCTATGCGGTATTATGCAAGTGTGACATTTCCTCTTCCCATAGTGCTTTCAGTGAGAATAAGATCCCTGCTGATAAACTACAAAGCAGCATTCAGAGCGCTTCAAGTGATTTAAATGAATACCTGATAGGGTTCATGTCTGGTCTGCTGGGTTTGGACACTGCCTTCACAAACTTCTCCGCCATCTGGATCCTGGACATACAACGTGCATTATTTAGTAAACTGTAGAAAACTGGTATGAAAAGTACATTGTACTGCGATGCATGTCAATTTAATTAGATGTATTTAATTATGCTTTACAGAGAGATGAGAATTATAATTTTAAAGATCAATAACTAAAATGAATTCAAGCGTACGCATCGATGATACAGGTGACGCTGTCCTACCTTTGGTTGAAGTGCTTATCTCTTACATCAGTGCCATTCAGTACCAGCACATCCATCACATGAACTGCATTGATCCTACGCTGAGCTTTGCCCTGAGGACCAAATATACCGTATTGATAGAGGAACTATAAGAGCAACCGGCTTGTTCAGGCGTATGTCTAACAACGTGTTCCCTCCTCTCACCTCGCCCTTCAGTTCTTGGACGATCTCCACACTGAGAAGCGTATCTCTTGGCAGCTCCAGCTTGAAATTCTCCAGTTTCTTCCAGCGCACAGGCATCTTCCCGTCCCATGTGTATATCTGAGACTTCTACACAAGCCAAGGGGAAATGGAGAGGACAGATAAAGAGATAAAAACAGGTTCAATCACAGGCCACCATGCTTTAAAAAAAAAAAACTGGAAAGCCTCTCTGGTCACCACTTTTGCTCTTCATGAAAAATAGAAACACTAGGATTGAATAGATTTGCATGTCAGCTCTGTATTTTAATCTTTTCCAGAAGAAAATAAAACACAAAATCTTACACATGAAATAGCTGCATTTGATGATACAGGCCTGGGTGTCTCATTACTGTGTATAATAATGCATAGATAGGAGCTGCTGTCTGATTACAGATATGGAAAATCTGTATATGATATTGAAAAAGTGTTAAAGAAAATAAAAACACATTACTAGACCTACATTTTGGTGTTTTGTTTCTCTTAAGACTCACCCCCAGCGCCAGGAGAAAGATCTGCTCCCCACCTCCCACAATGCATCTGTGGTCCAGGACATGCTTCAGTTTCTCGAGTGTGGTGGAGTTGAGAGCTGTGAGCTTACACTGGAACAACTCCACGTCTGAATTCTGGGGTGCAGCGGGTGTAACGAGAAGCATAAAGACGCACATGGAGATTTTAAACCGGCCCATTCATTTCCCATTACTAGAATGTATTTAGACAGCCCAACTAAATATATAGTAAAGTATAGTGAATATATATAATATATAGATTTAAAACCATATTTTTAACCACCACCACAACACAAATCTCAACCTCTGAAAAATACTGCTTAGGATTTGTTTATTGCACAAACATGCTTAACATTTTATATTTTACTTTCATTGACAACTGACCTTAATCAATTCATAGAATTTTGACTTTGGGTCTGAGGAAGCAGGAGTGACTCTGGCCTTGTCTGGGACCTGGAAATGGACATAATATGCACAATATGGGTGAAATAACATAGAATAAAAGTGCATTATTGAACCAACTCTATTTTTGTTCTGTTTTAGCCCAACCCCATGTTAGCACATGTATCACATCTGATCCACTCACCTGCCAAAGTTTCAGACACTCCTTCCTAATGTCTGCTTGCCTCGGCTCTGAAAGGGTCCTACAGAAACAAACGCAGTGTCACACAGTCGGGCGCATACACAAACACCATCACACATGACTGCCATAGAGATAAATGCACATAGACAAGTACAAGGTTACTCACGGGTCTACAACATAGGCTTGGATCTTAGCCAAGGCCTTGATCTGGACTGCACAGAGGCTGAAGTGAGAGTTAATTTAATTGAGTCAGTCACTCAGCTTGAAACGAAAAGATTAGGGCCTTTGTGAATATTGTGTGTTTCTACCTCTCGTTGGAGTTGACCATGAACGGGTAGAAGTCCGTGTCCTCCTTGATGATGCTCAGGGGAACCACATCTGTGACGTCGGTGTCCGTGTTCCTCAGTTGGTTCAGCTTCAGGTTGATTCTGAACATGTATTCTCTGACGGCGTCGGAACCTGGCTTCAGACCACGACACACTATGTACCTGTGGATGGAAATGAGTTACACGCGAAGTGACAAATCCAAATCTGACAGCAAATATAAAAGTCTGATTATTACTGAAAAGTGCAAACATTTTTTCCAGTACATCGTTTATGGGTTTTTTTTTGTCTGCACACACCACAGAGGTTAAATGAAGCAGTAAAAAAGTCTCAGGGAATGCCTGACATGTGACACAATTATCCACATGGTCATGTGGCATACTGAATTTTCCAATACTTTATGTTGTTGCCACTTTTTCCAATATTAAAATGAAACTAATTGACTACTGTGGTAGTGTTCATGATCTATTACCTGTTTCATGCTTTGATCTGCTTTTAATTTAAATGTTATTTAATTTAAATTAGAACAAAAAATCTGAGATTTGTTAAAAAACAATTGAAGATTTAAGAGAAATAATAATTAATAGTTTTAGTATTCACTTCAAGTACAATGATAACCAACGTGCCCTGTAGTGGTGTAATGGATTACTAAACTTACGGATTGGATCAATAAATAATAATAAAAAAGAAGTGAGAAAAATAACTTTGTACGGCAGTAAACTGTGAGTCGCACTACGACGACACATGAATGCCGATCTGTGGGGAGAATCAACTGCGATCCGTTACACCACTAGTGCCCTGTATAAGTAACCGAATCAACACAGCTCTTTTTGCACATAGCGTACATTCATTCACACACACACACACACACACACACACACACACACATGCACGCACGCACACACCTCTCAGAGTTGGCGGGCCTGCTCGTGAGAGGTTTGAAGAGAGAGATCCTGTCGAAGCTGAGGTAGAGCAGGTAGACCAAACCCACACTGAAGGGAGTGAAGAGGTCAAACGTCTTACAGACAAAGTGACCACCTGAAGAAGACAAAAAGTGCCACATCATTGCGCCTGAACGCTGACGGACACATGCAGTACACGTGCGCACAGATACAGAGGTGAGTACAAGAACACGAATATGATGAAGGCATATCAAGACCGAACAAAAATGTTCCGATAGGTTTCACTGATTTTTTTTTTTTTTAGGAAAATACGAAACACCAGGAGATGTCCACTCTGCCAAAGTTTAAAATAGACCGATATGCAGACTATGGGACTCCCCCCTTCATGCACATGTATACACGTACCTGTCCTGAGTGTAGAGATGGCAGTGAGGAACTGACAGAGCAGCAGCTGTTTGCTCAGGATCTCCTGGATGTTCTCCTGGCCTTCCACAGAGAAACCCTACAGGACGCAGTCGTCAAATCACTAAACAGAAAACTGGAAATCTCCCATCAACCCACCAAGAGCAGGAATCTGAGAACTCATCTTCTGTTTGATGTTTGCATGCTTTGAAATAAGTATTTTGTGCAGGGAAAAGTAATGTAACATGTGAAATAGTCTCACCCCGTCTGCCATGAGGAAGTGCAGCCCTCTTTTCTCTGTACTCTCCAGGACAAAGTTTCGGAAGGCAGTGATGTTTTCTGGCCGAGTGATGTCGCCGTCCCCGTCCACCCCTCCCTCACCTGGGACACGAAGAGGTCACGCTGTCACTGAATCATTCATCACCTGAGACACAACCACTGTCTGAACGCGATGTGCTGGTTTTGAGCACGTACCATAGTAAGGCTCGAACAGCTCACTCGGCGCCGCGTAGAAATCTTCCAGTTTGAAGTCGCAGGGTCCTTTCAGCGTCATGCCGAACCCCTTGGCGTGCCAGCGCCTCTTCCACAGTATGTACTCGGAAAAGCCTCCAGGCCCCGCACAGACGTCCCCGAAGTACAGAAGCTCGCCCTCGCGGTCCTTGGTCAGAGGTTTCTGGGTAATGAGAGAGGTTCGTCTCACCATCTGTTTGTATGGGCATGTGTGGTGTGATGCAGCACATTTCAGCTGTTACTTTGACCAACTCACCCCATGTGAATCCTTTGGGTTGGTGAACATATTGTCGAAGCAGTGGTCGATGTTGGCCATTTTCATAGCTGCTCTGAATACGGGAAGAAACGTGACACAACGTGTCATTGTCTTTAAAGGGTTGGCACACCACAGAGTAACTCATTAATCCATGTGGGATTCAAATACAAGCAATTACAATTACATACAGCAATATAACAACAAATAATCCATCACAGTTCTTGATACTGAAGAAAAAAACCTGTCAATAAACTTCTTCAAAAGGCAGAAATTATTTATATACTGTATTTATTTATTTGAATTGTGTGGTTTTATTTTCACAGAAGAGGAGGAGGGGGTCAAGACGAGGGGCTGAAGTAGAGGTTTGCTCTCAGACCACCTCATTTACAATATGCTGCACAGTTATTATGGATTTGTTGGGCAATGACTCCATAACAATACTGCCTACCTGACCTTTAACTGGTCAAATGTTTAGAATATGTGCAAAAGTGATTAAATAAATAAAACCTTAAAAAACTAATTATAATAGAATTATAATTTTAACATTATCATTGTGTTCACCCCTGTTGCTCACTACTTGACATAACTGACCTGTTGAGGAATATACCTCCTCTGATCGTCTCGTAAGGGTTAGAGCGTGTCCGCGCTCTCCTCATCTCCTCGCCCTCCAGGTTGTCAAATACTGTCTGAACAGCAAACAGACACAGCGGTTACACAACTCAGGGATATTACAGTAGTATGCTTTGGGTCCAGCCTGCGTAGAGAGCAACTCACAGATCTTTACACGCAGAAAAAGTTCATTGATATCATCAATTCACCACAATAGACTGAAGAAAAAATGTTTCCAAACTGTAAATAGTTTTATCAACAAAGGAAACGTAAGAAGCACACTTACTTGATTGCTCAGACAGCACACATACAAACTTTAAAGACTTCTCTAAAGGTGTACAACGCTGAAGAGGCTTCCCACATTCCACCCTCACTACCATTCACACATGACCCAAGACAGACTTGCAAAGAAACACGTCTTTTTGAACGGTTGTGTAAGATAAAAAAAAAAAGAGATTAAAATGAAACAGAAGTTCTAACTCACCTTACACCTTAGAACAGTGTGCAGGAGGTCTTCAGTGCAAAACTCTGTCTCATCCTCGATCTTAAGTTTCCTCTGTGAGCAGTCAAAAAACAACACTTTCAAAACAAAAAGTATGCATTCGATGCAAAAGAGTTTGCCTGAGAGAACACTGTGTACGATGTACATCTAAGTGAGTGTCTGAAGTGTTTGTATTTACCCGTCCTAGAATCATCCAGTCCCTCAGCTCATCTGCATCTGGGATCTCTGTGGTGCATTCTGGGAACCAGTCTACCTTCTCTACGGCACTGGGCTAAAAAGACAAACAGTAAAAAAAGAGACAAACAAAGGGATGAAACGATGGAGATGGGAAACAACAGATCATGTCAACAGGTCATTGTGATGCATACATAAGAAAATAGTTAGGAGTGTAAAAATAAGAAATAAATTAGGATTTTAATTTAGTAACAGACACATGTGTGTAAAGACGGAGGTCGAGAAGATAGACAACCCAACTCAGCAAGTAAGTTATATGGACAATTGGAAGCCATTGTGGCTTAATTACTTGAAAGCCAAGACACTGTACCTCCGGTTCATCGCGCCAGTCCACATTGAGCTCCCCCTGAAAGCCCTGCAGTGTGAGACCGAGACCCCTTCTCCCTCGCTGGGTCGAGGCCTCCACAATCTCTTTGCGTCCCTGGCCAAACTTCCCCAGACCTTCACCCTCACGGAAGCCCATCTTGGCCTAAAAGTGTAAGAGAGAATAATAGAGTTAGAAAAAGACAAACTGGAAAACTGTGTTTCTTTTGACCACTTAAAATGATTTGATTTATCTAAGAGGTTTCGACATAAAATCAGAAATCCTAAAACACAGACTCTGAGACAATCAACTGCTAAATATCTAGGATTTGAATGCATTACCATGAGTTTCTGTGACACACTGTTGTACATGGTAAAATTAGAGGAGGCCTGAGTGCCGTCAGTGTCTTGGTCATCAAAGGATGATATGGAGGGCATGGAGAATCCTGGTCTGTGATCCTCCTGGTCACTGAGAGAATCATTTTGGCTAGAGTCTGGACAGACAAATTCACACACAGGTACAAACCATCAGATAAAACCCTAGTTATTCAACAGAGTATGAATTCTATTTATAGAAAGTAACTTTCAAGTTTAACTGAAGTGTATCAGTTTTATCTCTTATATCAGATTTATCTAAAATCACGGCAGACATTGTTTGAAAGGGCAAAGGTAAACTTCTAATCTACCTTGTCTGGATAACTGTGATTCTTCATCTGAGCTGCTGTCATCTCGTTGCCTCTTTGTACCCTGCGGCGGCGGCGACGCTGCTTCTCCTCTTCGCTTCATTGTGGCTGAAACGGAGCAGAGAGGACAATACGAATAGGTTTCTCTGTCTGATGGATGAGGTGAACGAGCACACAGAAGATACAGGAGAAAACCAAGAACTGTGACAGGAATACCCAACCATGGGTTAAGGAAATTCTAAACAAAATGAAATGTAACAGAGCTGCAGAATCTACCTTCATGAAGATGTAAAAAAATATATATATATATATACTAAGGCGGGCAAAACCACAACAGCAAGTGTGACAATGATGCAAGTATGAAGGGTAAACATTGTTACATTTTGTGCTGAAGTTTAAAATATTTAATAAAATCAATTAACTGATTACTGGATGGACTGAAAATCTAAATGTATCAACTAGAAAGACAGGACCACATGCATACAGTGCTGGTTATATGTAAAGAAAAATGCCAAAAAATGAGAATTATTGTCCATTTTTCCTCAGTTTAATCTTGTATTATTATAAATTTTGAACTGATTTATGACATCGCTTTGAATTTTGATTGCAATCTGACACTATGTTTGATCTACTAAATAAACAACTAATCTTTAAAACGGCTGCAAATGAAAATAACTTAGTTGCAGCTCTAATGGCCCGGTGCATGCTTAGCAAACTACTAACTTATTACTAACTATTTTCTTACATATAAATGCTCAACATACATAAATAACACATGCACAAAGACAAGGAAAAGGAAAAACTGCTAAGCAGTCCTTTCAACAGCGCAGTACTGCTACAACACACTACACAACAGTGGATACAGCTCTGGACTCGTTAGGTCTACATTTAGCAGAAAAACTGCTAACTTGCTTTATTCTGAGCCGTTTTTGTTGGTGTCTGGTGAATTCCCAATCAAACACAATGCAAAACGTGAATGTGTAGGTGTTAGGTGACTGTATGATTTTCTGTCGTGATATCAGAAGTAGGTAACAGCATAAAAAATGTATATTAGCAACAAGTCTTCACATAAATTGCTCACTTGGTTATTTTGGACATCTAGCCCCAGTTAGTGCCTTTCATGCATCAACACTGCATTCAGAAAAGGCGTAAACTGTGGCTAGTCCACATCACATAACACAAGCGACGTCTTGGTCCTCCACGTTGCCAGAAGTTGACAATTATAATGTTCCAAACTGAAAATACATTTCCTGCCAATTCGAACCGTTACCTCTGTGGTTATGTTGTAGTTAGCAGCAGTCAGCTATCAAAGTTTGGTCAAGTCGACCCATGCCACTCTGCAAGATATGTATTTGAAGGAAAACACAGCTAAAGTAAACACGCTTGGCTGGTTAGTGTCAGTGTGGGTGTTTTCGGTGTTTTCTGTAAAACGAAACTGCGCAGCTGTAGCAGCGTTAGCTGTTAGCTAGCTAAATTAGCCAGCCAGTTTTTTTACCAGCTCAGAAGAAAACCTTCACTCTTCTGTGGTGAGATAGCAGCGACAAAACGTTAATTCCGCATATGTTTCGAAATTTTCCAGTTAGATTTTTATTTTCATGGAAACTTCTGTAATAAATACAGTTTTTGAAGTGTACATTAGCCCGCGTTCTGTTTTTAGAGGTTTCAGGGGTCCTTCCTTTTCTGACGACACGCAGTAATGACGCGCGTGACGTAACGACTGTCTATACAAGTGCCTGTGTGTGTGTGTTTTTTTATGATTTTATTTGTTTGTTTCATTTATTGTATTCATTTTATTGGTGACCCCTGATTGGATCACATTTTGCTTTTTAAAATTCTGACAATGCCTGTATGTTGTTCATGAAATATCGTAATAAAGAAGAAAAAGTGTATGAAAGAGCAGTAACTTCCTTGTTCATCTTGATATGATCACACGCAAGTGACTTTACATTGACCTCAAATAATTATGTTACTTACACAGTAACAATACAGGGTGTCCCTTGATGAGAAGATTTGATTAACATTTGTTTTGGTAAAAAAAAAAAAAAAAAAAAGATAAATTCTTTAATCTTTTCTCGTTTCTTTTGTACATTTCTTCTACTCTGAAGTCCCCCCAAAATTGTAAAAACAATAACAACCCTACTGAAAACTCAAATTAAACTTGTTATGTTATGTTATGTCAACTGGCCTGGATAAAGACAGCTGACACTAAAGTGAAAATGGCAACTTTGTGCTTTTGTGGGTGGAGTTTTGTTTTTCCTGTGCCTAAGACTAGCAGGGAATAATTTGCATAAACCTTTAATTGCATTGTTTTGTGTGTGTATGATTAAGTGATTGGATTTTCCTTTAATGTGTCTGTCTGTTACATTGGGCTAATCTGTTCTTGGCATTTGATTTAAGGGATCCTGAGCTGTCTGTTAAAACAATTATTAGACTATTTCCAGTCGTACTTTACAATGGTTTATGAAATTAGGCCTCTATGCTTTCCTGTGAGAAAGAAATGGACTCAGGAACATGTCAGCACAACCTTGTTGGCTCCAGACTGTCTGCACATTGAATGGAAATCATTTTTCTCCCACAGGCTAAGTAATCAATCTTTTCAGTGTATTTCCAAAATGTGAGAGGTGAGCAGGGTACAGTAGATGCTGTAAGGTTATTACGTTTCAAGTAAATGCTCTTCTTTTAGTGATGCAGCTTGAAGCAAACCTGTTAGTGCATCGCATGCCTTCATTGATGAGTCTGTGAAATCCTTCTCAGAAGAAACGGTGTCAATAACCTATTTCCGTGACACCAAAGAGATAACAAGAAGAAGCACTTGAGCTCTGCTTCCGGACTCAAATTCTTCAACAAATTTCAGAATATTGAACAAAAATATTGTTAGGAGGCAGATCTGACCTGTACAGGATACTGGAGATGACTCCATTGACACATTTTATTATGCCTTTTTGACTGTAACACAATTTGTGTTGATGGAGTACACAGCTATTTAGTCTGGTTCCTCCCTTCAGAAGGAGACTTTCAGTTACTTGGCTTCTTTGTTTGGAGATAATTTAAGATTGTGCTGTAAAGATTTTGTACTTTACAATATACTTCTGTGAAGATTATTTTAATTAAACTGCATGTTGTTTTCTTAATGCACCTTTAAGATTAGGCTTCTTTGAAAAATAGATGAATATATTGTTATAAATCATCTGGCTATGCAAAAGGTCAAGAAACAGCAAGGTCAGATAATCTTGAGGCTCTAAATTGTAGATGTGAATGTGAGTGTAAATGCATTAGCAAAGTGATAGAGCCTTTCTAGGATGTTTTATAGCCATAGCATGCTGGGAGAGGCTGTGGCCCCACAGCCATGACCGCCAGGAGCAATAATAATAAGGCGTAGAAAATGTGTGAATTGATTATGGCTGAGATATTGTACACAATTAGGTTCCTATCTGTAGACAGAACATACTTTTGTTATGCCTATAGACACCATCCACTGTTGCAATGTGCTTTGCCCTTTAATTGTTCCTAATAGCTAAACTGGCTCTCAGTGACCCCAGCAGACGTCATAGCAGTGTTATTTGTCATCAGTTGATGCGGTTGTGTTTCTTCCCTACATAATTGGTGACCAATGGACTTAGAACATCTCTCACAGGTATATTAATCCACAGCAACTCCAGGTGCTTTGTTAATCCTCCACTGACACAAATGCACATTCACACGAAGACACACACATACAAACACAGTCCACCACCATGTGACCAGCTTATGCAACGAAGCCAAGGCTTTATATACTGCCTATAGGCACTGGTATCCCTCAAGGGAGATCACTACAGTAAGCGTCGGTCCATCTATCTGCGCGAGGGAGCGTGGAGTGTGTGTGTGTGTGTGTGTGTGTGTGTCTCCGGACACAAGGGACCTGCTGCTGCTGCCACACTCAGCCTGGTGGAGCAGACCAAGGCCAGAGAGACACAGAGGGCGAGGGAGCAAAGGGATTCACAGTGAGAAAGTTGCCTAGCAGAAAGTCCTGAGGGCTGGTTTGCAGTCGGGTGTTTTTGTCGTCTCAGCTGTGAAGCACTGGAGAGAACAACAACCATGTTTTTTCGCATCCCTCGACTGACCCCCGGATATATTAGATACCTCCAGGTGCGTAAGAAGCTTTACGGCGAGTTTCTCCTCCAGATAGGTTAATGATTAGCCTTGGACATCAAGGGACATCTGCAGTGGCACAACAGTGGAGGAAATTCCATTAGAGCCTCTAATAACAAACAACAGTTGAGCTCTAGAGCCTCGGACCTGCACGTTTGTCTGTCGACACTGCTTCAGTAAAAAGTTGCATTGCAGCAAACGGAGCCGAGCAGATTTTAAACATAACAACCTCAAGATTTCTTAGGTATCAATTAAATAGATGAACTGTTTGACTTAAACCATCGTATGCATACCTGAAGAAAAGGTCAACATAAATAGAAATTAGAGTTGTATTTAATGGTCACTTCACTGCACATTTTAAAATGCTGCCACTGACATATCACTGTACACAAAGTACCCATTTGTGTGTTTTTGTGTGTCATGGCGGGATTTAGAATACAGGATTACAGCAGCCTGTCTTTGAATGGATTTGAATTAGAGATGCCTTACTTCCCCAGGGTCAGGTAAATGTCTTCTAATTGGATCTCCAGAGGACTAGCATGAGATCCATGTTCCTAATCACCCTGGAGGGTATTTCAGAGGCCTGCAGCTGGATATAGGAGCATGCAGTGTGGCCTGTGTGTTCATGAGTTCATGTTAGATAATTCTCACTTTTTGATAAAATAGGTCATGGTTAAACAAAGGAGTACCTGTTGTGCACTTTTATGACGAGATAGCATTCTGTTGCTGTCTGTGAAGATCATATATCTCCAAAATGTCATGTTTTCATGAGCTACAGCTTTGTAACAATGCATTTTTCAGATAATCCAGTGGGTTTTGAAATAGTTGATTTAGCCTTAGAAAATGGAAAATGTTCTTAATCTGTTAGGAACACTTAATCCTTCAGTTCATCCCAAAATTAAATTTCCAGACCCGTCGTTTTCACTGGAACACGACTAACATAACAATGATAAGAAAATAACTGAATTTATATCTGACATCAGGACATGTCTAGGATTGGCTCAAATTTCGGAGATGTCTCCAAACCTGCAGAGGACTGACACACAGGCAATGACTGTATGAGTTGGGACTAAATATGTACTAAAACTTGACAAAATGGAGGTGCTAGTGCGGCTCTTCCCTTATGGTAAGACCATTGCTTGGATGAGAGAGGTGTGTCACCTCTTTAAGGATTCTACCGCAGCCAGAGCCAGGAGGAACGTCGCTGACACACTGCCTTGGTCATCATCGCCCGGTGGTGGTTGTCATGGCTACGTGGGTGGTGACCCCTGTTCTCTCTTTCAGACTCAGGCAGCCCAGACTGTGCTGCAGAGCCGGGAGGCCCCTGCGATGCCACGCATGGCCATCCTGCTGGGTTTCATGGGGATCGGCATGTCCGGCTACAGCTCCCGCCAACTGACACTGCACTACCAGCCATCGAGTCACCTTTTTAGATGATGGATGGATGGAGGACGAACACACACACACACACACATGCACATATACACACATCTTTAACTTAAAGCTAAAGTCTGATTTTGGGAAATACACTTATTTACCAGCGGAGACTCTAGGAAGTTAGTAGTTGTGGTTAAGAAATTGTCGCCACATGACTCCCCTTAAAATTAAAAATAGATTTAGATTTTTGTTTTATGAAATAAATAATGTGTTAATTATTGAGCTTTAGAAAACCGAAACTGTGTTTCTAGCTTTTATGCTAAGCTAAGTGATTGGTGTCTGCAGCCCTATTTAACAGACAAATATGAGAGTGGTATCAATCTTCTCATCTATCTCATTAAGAAAGCAAATAACCATATTTCCCATATATATATATATATATTCCTTCAAAAGCACGGAAAGACCATCAAGTCTCAGGGAAGCAATGCTACCAGGTTTTATGTTTCTGTTTTTGTTTTTCTCTGTGAACCCCTACCATTATAATAATGTACTATCATATGTGTGGTTGAAGTACATTGTCATCCTCGTTCTGGATATCATTGATTTTGCTGTGTTTGAGATGAAAAGATTGTTGCCTTAAGGGTCTGTTTGTGCAGTAAAAAATAGAAAGGAATTCTTCCTGTTTAAAACTAGTCCTCCTTTTAAGCACAGTGCAGGAGGGCAATATGCAGTGGAACAGAAGGCAGCTTTTCATGTTTCTGATGAACTTGATTGATGTTGTACTTGAACCACTGTCCCTCTCTGTGTCCTGTGCCTTATCATGGGAGTTTAGTCAGAATTTACCATTTAAATTATGTTTTTAAATACATCAAGAGCCTTTAAAGACACTTATCTAAATGCAGTTTGAGCTGAGCCCCAAGAAATCCTCAATCTTTTAATCACCGTTACTTTTCCTCTGGCATTTTGGCAATTTCCATGATGTAACAACACAGAGCTCCCAGGTCCGTGCTATTTCAGAGGACAGCCAGTGTTGTGATGTCTTAACCCGTTTTCTCTTTTTGGATTTCTTGGGTAAGCGTGCACAAGGTGGGAAACTGAGAGAGATATCGCATCAGAAGCAGCTTCAGACTCAGATAATCAGGGCATTTATATTTCAGTTGGATTTCACTCTTGATTTTGGAGTTGACTGGATGAGTTCCAGCCTTTCTGATATCTCTCTTCTTTGTGTGCATTACCAAATACCATAGGTGTAATAAGGATCTGCTTTCAGTCTGTTTGGCTGAAAATGCACAGAGAAAATACAACACAAACAGAAACATAAGAAATGTGTGACCTTTGCTGTGTGAACAATGCTACTTTGCACTTTTTTGTGTAAATATCTTGTACATAATCATGCACATATCACTTTGATGCTGTATGAGATTAGTAGAGCACGACGGTGTGTGCTACCAGCCTGTGTTGTGAGCTGGACAGGGCGACATCTGGCTGGATTGACACACGGCACTGCTGTGTTGTTGTCAGGCAGAGGAACCAGGACAGCCACCCTGGGTACCACCTGAACCAACATGTGAATCCTCCCGGATCTCTCCCGGTTGCGCACCACTGTCAGACAAGATGAATGTAGATGAATGACCACTACGGTCTCTTATTCTAATGTATATCTGTTGTGCACAATGCTTTGTAATGGAGCAAAATATGACTTTGACAGCATATGAATGTATCACTAACAAAGAATGAAATTGAGCAGTTATACTGTAATTGTAAAGGTGAGTGTGTGTCCTGTACTGAGAGGTTATGTGTATAGTTTTAATATATAAGAAAAGATTAGTTAACAGGTCACAAGGTGTGCACAGTGATACAGTGATCTCTCACAGATCCTCTTACGATACATGTCTTTTTTAGGCCAGCTTACACTCATATATACTAACCCTGAAATGGAGACAAGTGGGGTTATTTATGTCATTTGAGCTTGTGACTGGGATTCTAACTGAACGAGGGGTTAGAACTGGTTGTATGATATGATGGAAGTGGATGATGCAGTTTTGCTTGTTTGTTATTTTTTTGTTTGGCGACGGTAAGTCCTCATCGTGGTGCAAAGACATAAGATGTCTCAAACGCCACTTTAAAGAACAAGAGTTTATATTGAAGTCTATCTTAAAATTGAATATATTTACCCTAAACATATGTAAACACATTTTTGCTGTGAGTTAATTACGGGAACATGAAATCTTACAAAGGACATGGGGTGCTTTCATATTATTTATTATAAAAATGTGCATAGGTGGATATATACATTACAAGGGCGTTGTATATTTTGCTATTGTAGTCCATATGGGTTGTATAGTGAGATAAATGCAGTTGTGGTGGCATTAGGCTTGTGCCGTTTTGATCGTCTATCTGCGATCTCTGGTAAAGACAATATGAAAATACAGAGGATTACCCAACACTAGGTGGCATTATTCTTTAGATTTGCCTTAGTGACATGACACATTATAAATGCGTAACTAAGCACCTTTGAACGCGCATTATTTTGTATTATTTGATCACTCTGTATGCCAGAATAAAGCAAAAAGATTGTAAATGACTAGGAATATTTGTTGTGTGTCTTTTGTGACTTGTGAAAAATACGAAAGAAGAAGAAATCCTTCCTTCATTCACTAGATGTCAGCATAGATTTTCAGCCATTTTCTCACAATGAGGCAACAAGTTCTGAGCTTTACTTCTCCATTATCCATATGGGTTTGTAAATGTAGGGTGCTGTGGTTCGTGACCCCACCGACCCCTACACAAGCAGTGGCATTTGATTAGTAAACCAGCTATTTCCAGAACCAAGTTTATTTTATAAAATTCCACTTCAACATTGTTTAGATGCACAGAGTAACATTATGGACCACTTTATGCATCAACATTGCTCTAAGAGATTCTCCAGATTCTGGATTATTAAATGTGTGAAATGTGTCACTTGTGAGGTTATTGATTTGTCACACCTAGAAGTTGATATTTTTCTTGATTTCTTTCTTGTTAATTCACCCTCCCTCAACTCTGGCAGGTCACCTAGGTAGCAGTTGCTAGTTAGCTCACGCTCAAGGCTAAGACACAGGATTGTGACCCAGTTATAGATCTAAGCTGCATTGGAAACAAGCCCAAATCAATCCCAGTGGATGCTGGTCTGGGTTACACTTGTGCCACTCTGGATCTAATGCAAGAAAATGTGTGGACATATACTGTGAGCTCCCCGACACCGACCCAGTTTGTCCACTAGCTGGATACTTACAAACATTACAAACATCAGAAGCCTTTTGTGCAGGGAAACAGTCACACCTGTTTGTCTGGGCTTTTTTCATCAGGTTCCCGGCCTTAGGGAAAAAAGGAGACAGGAGTCAGGGACAGACGGACACAATTTCTTACTCTCACTCACTCTCACCCAGTTCACACACACCCACCCACACACACACACACACTCACACACACACACACACACACACACACACACACACATACACACACACACACACACACACAGAGGTCCATTGTGTGTCTGTTTCAGTGGTTTCTCCTCAGGAGGCTCTTGTTACCGTCTCTTACAGTCAACAACAAAGAGCTGAATGTCTTAGCTACCAAAAAGATGGATGAGAGGGAGTTATATCCACAAAGGTTTTTATACATTTAAGTCTCAATACTACCTGTGTGTGTATATATATATATATATATTCTTGAGTGGTTAATGTTATGTGTCTTACATTCTAATATTACAGTATCTGTATCAAATGAGAGCAAACACCAAGAATACCCTGATGTACATCTATGTATGATGTACAGCTGCACTTGTGTTAGGCCATGTAGCAGTTGCCTCAGGTGTATCAGTTTAAAGAAGTGGAAGGAATGCATTTCAACTCCTCACGCTATCTTCAGTAGACAGTCGCAAAGTCCTTGCAAGCAAAGAAAATGACAAATATGGACAAAGTCAAAGGGTTATAGATCAGCTGCAGGCGATACTGCTCACACAGAAAAGCAAGCATTGTTCCCATGTGTCAGTGAGTCTTTTCGTAATGGCGGTGGAGTCCCAAGTTCCAACCCTTGAGCAAGACACCGAATACCTATCAGCTCTGGGATGACTGTACTGTTGCAGATCTTGACATTTGACCTCCTTACAGTGGGAATGCAAGTAGATGTAGAAATTCTCTCAGGGATCATATATCATGACTTTTGAGAGCTGAAAGTTGCGGTGAAAGTTTTGTTCAGAGACAGTCTAGATCATCATCTGAGGCCTACAGCAACTAGCAACAATCACTATGTTTGCAGCTATTGAACAGGGCAAGAATCATAGGTTAGTCTACAGCAATGATCATAAATGTATGATGAATTATAAATGTTCAAATTTGCCCTCAACCACTTTCTTCATAAGATACAGTGTTGTGAGAACGCTTTCATATATTGGAACATGGACACTCTTTAGAGCTGGACTGAAGAGGAGAAGGTCTGGTTGGCAAAGAAATATTTAAAGCCAGGATGTGTATAATTTCTGGCCATAACAAAAGTAACTGTTACAGACAGGTCTTCAAAAAGCTGCTTTGTTACTTTAAAATAATTTTTTTTGCGGTCCTGCCCACAACTTGTATACTGCTACCTGCTGACAGCAGACAAATTGGCAACAGTTAGCAACTAGTTGGTGAAGGTAGCAGAGCATTTATATAGAGAGCTAAAAGAGAGTATATATTGGACTGTCTCTTAAAAGGTGATGATACGGTATGTCAGTGTTGTGTTCACAACTTGTTTCCGCTGCCTCCAAGTGGACAAAAAAAGCTGAAGCAGGTTAGGTCAGTTTATGAGTCATTTTAATCCATGTAGCAATATATACAATATATGTAATTATATCCAAATCACAATAGTTTTAAATATGCTTTTCTTTATTATATTTTGTATATTAGTATTTTGTGTACATGTGCATAAACACACTTGTGCACGCATGGTCTGGCATGATTAAGCACAATTCCCTTTTTAGCCTGGTGGAATTGTCTATTTGTGTGTATGTGTGTGTGTGTGTGTGTGTGTGTGTGTGTCCTCAGTGACGCAGCACATTCTCCATACCCTTTAAATGGTTCTACTTAAACAGCAGAAGAGCTTAGCCTTGTTTTAAATGTGTCCTCTACCGTGAGCTCATCAAAACACCTCTCGTGCACAGGATGTCCGATGCTAACTCAAGTTAGTGCTACCATGCACACACACACACAGACACACGCACACACACACACACACACACACACACACACACACACACACACACACACACACACACAGATACATGCATATAACCTAACAACATTAAATATTAACCACTGACGATAGCTACTTATGTATGTGAGTAGGTGTACTTTGTGCTCCTGGCTAATATACAGGTTGACAGGGGAAATACCAGCTGTGTTGATGCGTGATGTTACCTGGCAGCTTGTTACCAAACACAAGGATGTGTGTGTGCCAAGACACATCTGATCTATTTTAGGTCTGCTGTGCAAAGTTGATGAGGTGTGACTCAAAATCACCTTGTTGTGAATGGACTTAAGCAGGCAATTACAAGTCTTTGATAATTCCTTCTTGTTTAAATGCCCCCTTCAAGTATAAAACTGAAGTTGAGTTCCTTACAAATATAGAAAGGTTTGTCCACAAATATATTAAAGGCACCACCTTCACAACTGCCTGAGAGACCAATGGAAAGAAATCCTCAGTTATATTTGCTCGTGACTGCATGAGTGAAAGAGCACGTCGTGTGTTAAAGCTCTGCTAATGACTCAGCACTTCAAATCCACAGGTGTCCGACACTCAAACTACTTACTCTACAGCTTCAAGACCCGTTGAGATGTTTTAATTTCCCACCACCTCACCCCCAACGTTTCTGCCTCTGACATTTCCCTGCATATGTTCTGTCACTGACAATTGTCTCTCAAAGAAACATGCAGTGCCATTGTTGCCAAAAAGAAGGAAGATGAGCATTTTTATATTCACCCAGAACCAGTTTTTAAATGTGTATACTAAACTTTAGTCTATTTTGGCCTTGTAATGCCAGAGTTAAGTGCTTTAACCTCTAATATTTCCTTGAAATTGTTGTGCAAACATGTTCAAAGGTTTATGTGCAATCTATAATTGCACCACAACTTCTCCTGTTGGAACAAGCTTAATCCCACTATTGATGTATTTACTCGAAGATATCTTTGTTATTCTGACCTTTCTTGCCTGATCTTATTGCAAATTTGTCGATTTAAAACGTTGATTAAAACATACCAAATATTCTACAATGTTCACAAATCAAACTTTTTGCACTTACACATACATCCGTTTTAAATCACTCTTCAGACACCAACTGTTCATTAAAGCTATACTCAGCAAAGTGTCTCTAAGGAACATCTTTAAGAGCTGGCCTGTGAACTTAATTAAACCTTTAATCTCTGTTCTTGGCTAACAAGTTTTGATGCGGTCCCATGGGTTTGTACTGGACAATCCTGTGACCTGTGAATCTCATCAGATAGTTGTTGAGTCATGGTTAATCTCAGCGGGCTCCTTCCGTTCGCTGCGAACGGTCTGTGAAGAAAGAAAAGATATCTGTTATGATTATTTAAACAATTCTTTACACTCACAGTACGTATGGAAAATACGTATGGAATGCATAATATATACAGTATAGTATACAGTTATGTGACCTGATAAGACCTCATTGTTGCTTTAAGTTTGAGTTGCACAGTCAAGTGATCTCTGTGTGAGCCTTTGTGCATATAAAACACAGAATATATTTAAAATAACAAGAAGCTGTGATCTACAGAAACTTAAGACCTGCACACAAACAGCCCTTATTAGTTGTTCTGACATCTTGGTGAAGCACAAACAAGCAATTAAGAAGTTAAGCGCTGCCACAGACACTTTTCCGGCCGCGATCTGTGGTTTAAGCTGTACAGGACATCTGTGTTGATGTGAGACACTCGAAGCAGGTTCGATGATCCCAGCCGTGTCCCACCATAACTGCCTGGCCCTGCCAGATCTGACCTGTTGTCTCAACAGCTGAGAGAGACTTATATGCCCATACAGTTCATGCTGATACACACACAGTACATCATGACATGCTGTGTTTGTTAAGAAGAGCTGGATTATCCCACTAGAGGGCCCCAGGGCAAAAATGAGACATGTGCCCCTACTGACTCTTCTGTGAGTGATGAGTAATTTCTCAAACAACAGTAACACTGTACTTTAATTCTATAACTATATAAATAGACTCCTTTCTGTGGGAATAATGAATACAGTAAAATAAAATATATCTTAATGGGAGGAATTAGAATTGTTGACAGTGTTGTTGTGTAACAAACACAACTACAATGTGTTATAACCTTTTATTAAATGTTTAATTAGTGTATATAAATGCTAAATGGCAGGGTTAAAGTAAAATGATACCGTGGTAAATTATACACATAATTTTATTTAGTAAAATACAACATATAAGCACAATAAATATTAAAACAATAAAGGCTTTTAAACTAGATTTTAACTTCTGCCCCACTACAAAATGGGGTCTTAAAATTAGGTAGTAATGCAGGTGTTGCCTAATCCTTTATGAATTTAGCATATAATATAATTTAGTGGATCAAAAATCCTCAAAATATGCTTCCAAAGGCAGTATCTAGCAGATAATTCCTCCTCGTAATGCAGTATGAAGAACATGTCAGTTTGTCCTCACAGATTCCAATAACTTGATGGGTTTCTAATTTGTAAATGCCGGTCGGTGTGGGGCAAAGACAATGGAGAGGATTGATTAGGGAGATACATATTGGCAACCCGCACCACTTAGACTGTGAATAACCACTGCAGAGATACTGTGGGAATGCACTTCCCAGAAAGGGTCTCAAATGGACAGTTAACCCACTGATGACATTCAGTGTCAAAGGTCACTGACCTGCCTATTGACAGGTGATAGACGCGTCCTTACAGCCAGCCATGGCTTGTGTCAGCTGGTACTAATGAAGAGCTGCCACCCCAACCATATAAAAGCAATTAGCTAAGCATTGTTCTCAGTTTTGGTCTGGATTGCTGATACATGGCAGCAGACTGAAGCTGATGCAGTAGCATTATTACATTGTTAGATTGTGATTACACATAGAGTGAAACATCGCATACCCTTGTATGAGTAAAATCAAATCAAATCAAAATCTTTTTTTTGTTTTTTCCTGTAACTTCTTATCAATCCACATTCTCCGCTGACTTAATGTGGACATTCAAACGGGAATTTAAGGACCTTTGAATCAGGTGAGTGGTCTTAACCAGCGTCCGGCGCTAAACTGTGGCTATTTTTAAGAGGTCAGCCCACCAGCATAATGTGTCATTTGTTTCCCCTGGCGTCAGAGGTCTGAGAGAGAGAGAGAGAGAGAGAGAGAGAGAGAGAGAGAGAGAGAGAGAGAGAGTTTTTAGTGAAATATATAAACACCAACTCAAAAAATCCCTGTTCTCTGTTTTTATAACACATTGTACTCACTTTATACTCGTTTTCCAAACAGGAAAAACTGTGTAACTCACAACAAACAGTCTTTGTCTATAGTAAATACGAGATCAGCCTTTTTATTAGAGCATAAGATAAAAACAAACCTATGATCCAGTTGTTTTCATGTGAAGGACATCCAAAGACAGATCTGACAAGAACTAACCCAAGAATTCATTAAAGTTGAAAAGACTACGTTTATTTTGAAGTTTCGGAGATAACAGAGGCGAGAGAAGATCTTTTCACCTAAATAACTTATCTTATACTCCCACACATTGCTTTAACAGCGACTGAATAAAAATAAAAATAATAAAACAAGAAATAGATTCCACTTTGGTAAACATTAACATGTGGAATTATGGCAAGACAATTACTAATATATCATTACATATTATTAACTTAAACAAATAGGCCATTATACTGTATATTATATAATTTACATCTAGACAGTCATAAGAATATTTACTCAAGTAGCCTACATGTACTTTTGGCCCAATTTGTAGGTAATTTGAATTGAAATGTTCATATTTTACTACTTTATACTTCTACTCCTCAACATTTCAGAGTGAAATATTGTAACTTTTTCTTCCCTGTATCTTATAATAAAGCTATAGTTACTTAACCATAAAAGTTTAAGATTTTACATATACTAGGAACATTTTTTAAAACATAATGAATTGTTAAAGATGACCAAATTTGCTCCACCTCTACCAGAAGATACATTAAACACACAGACATGTTTCTGCATTTAAATACTTTTTCTACATTTTTGATACTTAAAGTACATTAAGCTTACAATTATTTTTTGGTTCTATTTACATAAGATTTTTACTTGTACTGCATAATTTTTACATTGTTTTATTGTATCTTCTTCAACTACTGCATAGGTCTAATATATGATTCAAACAAAAAAACTGATTTATCTGTTTGTAAAAAGTGACACTGTGTGTCAGACAGCAGCTTCCAAATATCCGTTTCCGTGTTTTTTCCAGTCCTCACTTCATTCAGAACATGAACATGTTATATTTGATTTCATGACCGCGTAGCTCAATGCTTGCATTGGCCAGAGATGAGACGTATGACCCCTTCCTCCTTCTACCATGGCAACTTCAAGGCACCGGAGAAAGAGGGGGGTATGGGAGGAGCGACGGTTTGAGGTCCAGGTGGTCGAGCCTGCGTAAAAACGCACCGAACACGCGCAAAACACTTACGAAATAGTGAGCGTCATAAAAAAAAAGCTCGATCCTTCCAGCTCCTGGCACCTCTATGAATGAATAAGCTGTTTACAGAGAAAGCCTCCTGGATTTGCTGCTGCAGAAATAACCAAAAGAGCGGAACGCGTGTCGGTGGTGCGTCTCTGAAAACGGACAAAACGGGACCAACGAGTTCAACGTAAACTCATAAACTTGGCCAAAGAAGGCAACTTTTTCAAAAGATCAAGACGGCTTGTTTCGGCGACAAGTGGAGATATGTTCAAGAAAAGCAAGAGTAAAGTGCTGGTGGATTATGCGTCAGAGGAAGACGACATGTCCTGGCACTATCATCACTCATACAAGGTAATGAGACGGATGGAAAGGAAACTCAGACAATTCACTGCTAACGATTACAGTCAATTATGTTTGGAGAGAAAGAGAGTTAAAAATGTACAACATGATCATGTGTAACTCTAAAAGGTGTTGTTCCACTCGTCCAGTCCACCGTTTAACTTGTTTCAGGATTTTTTTTAAGTGTCAGGATATAAAAATCAGACTGAATGGCGTAACAGGGAAGCTGAGTCAAAAACCACCGCATGCCAGTTTTGTGTTGGGATGTTTTTCTTCATTAATAATACATCCATTAAAAACGAGATAGAATAATCCTGTTTACTTTTAAGCAATTTTGAAATTGCTCATATGATTTTAAAAAAGAACAGTTTTTATATTTGGCTGCTAAACCAATAAAAAGTGACCAAATACTGCTGTTAAATTGAGATTGTGGAGCAAAGGGAGGAGGAAGACAAGTGTTCAAACTCAAAATGTCCTGTCAGCTGAGGAGAGTGACAGAACATGCTGAGAGGTCGAAAAAGACATAGCTCATTGTCTCCCCAGAATAAAACTCATCCTAACACATTTTAAATAGTATTTGAAAGACTGTAAAAATATATAAATATGCAATTAAAATGGAAAACTATAGCCTGTGTTATAGGAACATAAAGTCACTATCATTATCATTGAGACAACATTAATTTATATGTGTAAATCAGGAATCAGTTAAAATATCTTTACACTCTCATTTGTGTCACCGTGCAATCTATTTGTGTCATATAAAGCTTAACGATCAAAATTTGGACTGACAGACAGCACTCTTTTGTCAAGAGGGAACAGCTGTCTACTTGTTTTGATTAGAGAATGATAGACGCTCACATACAAAGAAATGCACACACACACTCCTTCATACAAATCCACATTTCTTAGGTGAGCAGCGGTGTGTGAGGCCTAAAAGCCTCTGTATCATTTGTATCAGCAGCTGGGCTCTGTCAAGGCGTTGGAGGGGGGGGGGGGGGGGTTAGGGTCACACACACACACACGCACACACACACATGCACAAAGGCATCCAGCAGTCCTGTCTCATAAGAAATAGCAGCCGGACGTGTTTATTCCTTGAGATTCTGGTAGTACATTCCTTTTTAACCTTTTTTAAACTGTATAAGAAATCCATGTTGATGGAAAGAGTAAAGCAATATATTTAAGCACTCAGAGGTGCTGCTAATAAACCATGTCATAATCACTGCCTATAACTCCTTCAGTGTGTTGCCATACAACATTCACTGGATGTAAAAATCTGTCATGTTGCAGCCAATTGGGAAGATCATCCAACACCATTTCCCATCATTTTTTATCTGTTATTGTGATGTCGAGATCTGTGACCCTCGGCTGGGTTTTATTGGCCGTTCTTAACTTCCACCCTGGGAACCAGCGCATGTGGGCCTTACCTCTGAAGAGCTGCTTGTGAGTCTTTTCCCCCTGGTCACCACAACTGCGTTTCGGCAATAAGAGCTGATCTGGGATCGGAGCAGCAACTTCATCTCAGATTTTGCTGGGAAAGTCATCAGGGAGGTCTCCTCGAGTCGCCATGGTGATAAAGTGCATCCAGGGGTCAGGGGTTGGATCATAAAATGTCGTAAGCTCAGTGAAGAGGCAGATCCAGCCCAGCAGTGATACAGGATGAAGCCAGGATCAAAAGTTATGATAACACAGTCTGGACACGCAGACCTACCTCACACAGCACAACGGCAAAATATGGATTATCTGGAGCATCTTTGGGATTATGTTGCATGAATACCTGATCAGCCTCTCTTGGAGATTCTGAAGTCACCAAAGACTGAAAAAATGTTTAATCAACTTTAAAGCTACAGTACAGACGCAGTTAAGAGGGAACTCTGGGTCATTTTCAGTACCCATTCATCTGCTCAATCTCAGCAACAAATGCTCATTACAGTTTCCCAGAATGCAAGTTGATGGGTTCATAGTGTTGGTTTTATCTGACCAACAGTTAAAAACCCAAGTATATACAGTTCACTATCTTAGAACACAAAGAAAAGAAGCAAATGTTTGCAGTCATCAAGAATGACTTAATAAAATTGTTCCAGTTTTAGTTAAAACATTTTTTTCCACTTTAGAAATAAGGTGGTGTTTTCATTAGTTTTAAACAGTAAACAGTAATTTACAGTAAAAACATTCATTGGTCATCATTATTTTTTGTCAGTAAAGTGCCTTTGTATTGCAACAGATACAATATCTAGGAATATTAAATTACAATAATGAAATTAAACTACAATTTTGTCATGTAAAATAGAGTATAATAACGTCATGGGGAGGTTATTTGAAAAACATACTACAGATACAGCATATGAACAAAAGCTGGACAAAATAACAGAAACAACTGCTTTTTAAATACAATCCAATAAAGTAATCTTTATATAAATACCAGATCTACCTTTTTTTCAAACATTTTTTTTTTTTATCCAAAAAGGTTTCAGTGGCTTTCCTGAAAAGAACACTTTACTTTCATACACATTCCCACCTGGAAACTGTTCAGGACGATCTGTAGGGCCCCACTGGGCATCGCAGCTGGAGCAGTTAGGGTCAGGGGCCTCGCTCAAGGGCACCACAAGCGCCGCTCTTTGACTTTCTCCACCACAAGAGACCCACAAGTCTGCTTTTGTAGCCTTTAGTCCCTTCTGTTACTTTGTCTGACTGTCGTACAAAGTAGTTTTTCTCAAATCCCTTGCACAAAATGTTATGTTTACTTATAGTCATTACAAGATAGAGTAGGCCTCCTTCTTGAGTACTTAGTTGACTCCCTGCTATCTCTGTTTATGGTTTATGGCAGAACAGATGAATATTGAAACTGTACATCAGCATCACCCATACAGACAGACACAGAGACAGACAAGTATGAAGGGATAAAACATGAATACACAGAGGAAAAAGAAGGAGAGCATGAAGCGGGAAGGGAGGAGACAAAATGCAGGATTTAAAGTTAATATATGTCCTCCCTCCACAGTGCTCTAGGGTGACTACAGTACAGGCCCTGTGCTGCAGCTTGCTTTCTCTCCACTCACTCTCTATTGAAGTGCAACAAGCTGTAAGAGGCAGCTGCGAGCTTGCAGGAGATGCGTGTGCCTGTTTGTCTGTGGCTTAAAGCGGTAACACACCTGAGTACTTCAATAACACCACTGTTGGGCCCCTGTTTGTGAAGCGGGATCACGAGAGTACAGATCAAGTCTGAGCAAAAGCTTCAGACGGCCTCACATCTAAATCAGATGTGGTGGGAAAAGAAAGGTAAAGCTGGGTGGCTCATCTGTTGAAGGGGAAATCAAAGGGTTGTGAGTTTTGTCTTACATGTTAAAACCAAATCACCAGGATGCCAAAAAATAGGATTTGTCAAATGCCTTTTTAATATATAATGATTTGTTTTTAATTTGTTTTGATTTAGACTATACGACTCACATATCTGTGTACTAAATATGAAACTACAGCCAGTCTGTTATTTTTACAAAAATAAATGGGATATAGCGAAATAATTTGTGGGCATTAGAGATGCTAATTGGCTGGTTATCTTTGGACAGATGCTGCATTCATGTCATATCATTCAAACCATAATTACACGCAGCAGAGATGGGAAATCTGAGAGATTTGGGAACTTCTAACAGCAACAATATCTCACACTTGGTGAAAAGAACTACGCATGTCCACCAAATGTTAGCAGCAAATCCACCACTGCTGGAAAATAAAAGTACATTAAAAGAACAAAGCTAAATAATACACAATATTAACACTGTATCTGGTTTTAATTAAGGATACTAAAATACATAACTCAGCAAAATTAGATTAAAATGACGTGTTCCAGGCTAGTTGTTTTCCCCTGTCTTAATGCTAAGCTAACCGTGTGACTGTGTAGTTTCATATTTAATATAGAAATACACAAAAAATGTTGAACTATTGCTTTAAATATATTTGCTCTAGTGTTTAAGTGCTGTGCTTGTAGAATGTGGAGTATTGTTGGTGTGCAATGTCCTCTGGATTGAAATTCCCTGTGTGTCTTTATTGCCTAGTAATCTGGCTTTTTTTTAGGGACAACACTAAAATTTACACACTTACACAAAGACACAGTGTAAGACAGAAAGAGAGACAGACGGAGAAAAAAATGGCCCCCCGAGGTGCGAAAGCAGAACTCTTGCTTTCTGTTGTTAGGAGACTTTTCCCCCCTGAAACACTACTCTCTCTCCCCCTCAATGTCCCCTCCCCTCACTCTGTCCCTCTGTTCCAAGTTGTTTAATGCTTTTACGCTCTAACAGTAGTCAGCAATCAGTATGTGTGAGGGTGTCTTTGATCCGCTCAGGTGGCAGAGACCCAGCAGACTTTGCTCAGACATGTTCAATCGCCGTTTCTCCTCCACTCTCTCATGGAGTCGCTAGATGTTAGAAGTTCTTACAGCTTTGATCATTTTACAGGAATTCTGGCCCCAGTTCAGTAATCTCAGGCTCAGCTGCACATCTGATGACTTCTTGCTGCACTCTTCTTACGATTTAATCTTTTTAAGTCTTTTGGAGCATGTCCAAGTCAATTCATAAGCCTTTTAAGGCAAAGTACAAGTCTATAAGAACGTAAGAGAAGTCAAAATGTAAGAAAAATATCAGTTTTTGCTTTTTGTCCTGTGTTTAAGTTTAAGTGTAATCATAATCTAGTAAAAAAATTGGCAACTATGTCCCATGACTGTACTTTATGTTTGGGGCATATAGATTGTATATAGATTTTAATTGTCATCATACTTGCTTACAACAAAACACAGGCTTGCTAAAAAAACAAAAGAGAAAAAAAAAAAAAAAGAAAGCAGATTCTCAAAGCAGTTAAAAGCAGTCCAAGTCAAGTTAAAACCTCATTTTTGTGACTTAAGCCCAACTCAAGTCCAACATGTCCGACATTTCTGTGTATTCATTTATCATTATCACTATTATTATTAGATGTAAAGCACTTATCAAAACAAAGTAACAAAGTGCTTCACATAAAACAATAAAAACCATGGAACAGAAATATTATACAAAGGAAATATAAAAAATAAGGAAAAAGGCCTGGAGACTGAAGCACAATGGAACCAAAATAGCTCCACTTACATACTCAAATAGTGTCCTGTACTGTTGATGCAATAGGTCATGAATTTGTTTTTTCTCTCTTTTGTTTAAACCTGCCCTCTGAGTTCAGTGGCTACCCCTCATCTTTCCCAGTCGTCCGTCCACCCATCCCTCCATCTCGCCCTCAAAACACACCTTGTTTATGTTACAACTTTATAAAGGTTGCCCTCTCTTTTACAGGAAAGCCTGCACACACTCTACGCACACACATCCTTGCCGCAAAGTGTGGAAGGTGTGTGTGTGTGTGTGTGTGTTTGTGTTTGGGGGTTGCTATTTGTGTTAACTCACTGCTGGCATATGTGTGTGTGTCTCAGGACAAAGACATAGAAGGAGAGGAAGAGGAGGAGGAAGCTGTCACTGCAGTATCCAAGGTAAACAGCACAACTTTACAGCTATTTGGACGTAACACAGACACAAACTGCTTCCAAACTCATACACTGACAAAAGATGCACTCATCCAACATCCTCTTATCTTCTTACACATTGACTGGACGAGGATGTACACATCCTCAAATCAATCTTATATCACCAAAAACGTCTATATCCTTTAATTACCCCAATGACTACAGAGTGTTTCACTGTGCAGCTAAAGAAAGGAGGGTCAGCGGACTGCTGAGGCTGCAGTGTTTATCTGTAAATACACCAGCCTTCAGCTGTCATCCCCTGCTTTATCTTTAGCCTTATCACTGGAAAATTGTCTTGTTTGTTGTTGTGGAGCATGTGTGTGCACTTGTAATGTTATCTTTATCCTGACACTCACAGTTTGGAAACGTGGAGTGTAGTGAAGTGTAAAGACTTAACGGATAGTTCTGGTTTATTACATCTCGGGGTCTCATATTTTGTAGATCTGGCTAAACTGTCTGACTGCCCATGTTGTTGTACAGTGTTGCTCTTAAAGGGCAATATATTAGCAAGCTGTTAGTAAAGAGTAAAATATAACATGGAATATGGTTGACACATGATACACTTGATTAAACTGTTTGATGAAATAGTTTTTAAATTACATTTGACTAAAACATCACAATATACCTCAAATTACAAAAATATTATTTAGTGTAATTGGATATTTCCCACTCACTCCGAACTGCACGACTGTACTTACATTTCAACGGACTAACAGTTAAGCTTAATGTATAATTTCTGGCATTTATATTATAGCATGTGATGCTGCAGTGACTTTGCGTTAACATAGGCTTTTGATTGGACAGTGCTAAGCATATTTCCTGGCAACCATTTTACACATTACTAAAGTCTTAACCAGCTAAGGCATTAATCAAGTTTTAAAGGTGCAACCTGACTGAGTAAATCACCATTATGAAACTAATAATTACTAATTTAGGAGGTACTTCACACACACTTAGTGATGGATTTACGAGTAGGTGCGGGAACCCAATTCCAAATTTGCTAAACCATAAACAGCTGACTGTTGAGTGTTTGAAACTCAACGCAGATGAGTGCCAGAATAAGATCTAATGTCTTTTAGATCCTTTACATTTTTAGCTAACAGTTTGAATTATAAAGTGAGTTCGGTGGATAAATATGTTATGCCATCCTCTCTTTTAACTTTGTATTTGGTTTAATGAAGTGGGTTTGAGGACAAGTGGCCTTTGTATGTGCAGGCAACTTTATCTGCAGCTGTGCCCACCGTGTGTGTGTGTGAGTGAGATTATGTGCTGTGTCGTTGTTCATGAGAGATATGTGATATCTATCTGATCTGTACTGACAACAGGTCTTTACTCAAAGGTGTGGTCGTGTCTGAACTCCTCTGACCGTGTAAAGCTCACATCTTTGAACTCTGGTTGCCTTCCTACTGTATGTAAAGCTACTGTGGGTGACTAAGCTCACAGGACATTTTTCATGACCTCTCCTGTTTTTGAGTAGAGGGGTAGCTGGGCTGGAGAAGGGAAGGAAACGCAGCATTCTTTCGAGGAGCTGGGCCTGTTAGACAGGAACAATCACTGTGGAAGAAAAACAAGGCTGAAAATAGCCACAGACTGCCCTGACAATGTGGAAGGCTTCAATTCTTCCATCGTCGGTGCTCATATTAGGACACAAAAGTAGACATGGAGACCTGGAAGCTGAAGTTACCTTTCACTGTAAAAGCCTGATTCCATTTATAGATGGAGGCAGTTTCATTTTACAGTGCTGTATAACCATTTTTCAAAATAAAATGTATCAAGCTGTACTTGAAAAACATTTTGACTTTATCTTTGAAAAACCTATATTTCACAGGCAGATATCCACATGTGTGCCATGATTCACTTCTATGTCACTGGTCAAACAGGCACACATATCTGATTTTGAAATGAAACTCAAGAAATTTATAGTAAACCATTTAACAGTTCTTATGCAGTATATTTAACAGTGCTGAAACAATAAGTCAGTTAAGTGATGAGTCAATTAGTTGATAAGCAAATTAATTTGTGAAAATTTTTTTAGTCATAGTAATTTACTTTCTTACTGAGAATAAATTGAGAAAATGTCTTTCTAACATTAATGCTGTGAATATGTAGCTACAGCCAGTGGCCAGTTAGCTTAGCATACAGGGAAACAGCTAGCATAGCTGGCACTTAACCCCCTGTAAAACCACAACCATTGTTTTTAAACTTTGGGTTTTGTACAGATTAAATAAAGTAAGTTAATACATTACATTTAGGCATTTAGCAGACGCTTTTATCCAAAGCTACTTCCAAATAAGAGCTTTAAATAAAGTGCATAGAACCATGATTGCAAACAACAAGATGTCTCATCAAATTGTAAGGGCTGGTGATGAATCACAAGTGCTATAAGTAAGTACATCGCTGCCAATGGCAGAATCGAAAAGAGCAATAAAATCTAAGAACAGATTATCTTTGTACATTATTAGTTAGTCAGAGAAACTTGGAGGCAAAGATGTCAAGCAACAAAAGCCATAAATGGATCAACCTATTAAAGGTGCATGCAGAGCAATCAGCATCTGAAGCTAAGGCTTTTACATAACCAACAAAAGCAATGACCAGCTTGCTGTCTCTATAAAACACTGTATTGAGTCTGATAACCACAATTAGCAATATTTCCAAATTCAAATGCCTTTTTAATCTTCCAGTTTCCATTTCAAGGGTATGGACAGAAGAATTTGGTCCAATAAGAGCTCTATTGTTCTGCCAGGCATGAAGCTGTAGGTAAAGCTCCCCCACGCAGCGAGCCTCACTGAGCTGCTTGGTTTACCTACTTTTTGGCCAGAGAGATTACTGGGCACTGAGCTGCTTTGGATCTAGAGGCCTGGAGGTTAATGCTGAAGGGAATGGTGAATAGGCAGGCCTCTGTATGTGCACACATGCATGCATGCACATACACAGCTGGTATTCAGCTACAGTCCATGCACACACACACATTTACACTCAATCTGTTATTGGCACCTCTGGTTTCTGCTCTGCAAAGCTCAAACTACAGCAAATCTGATCCACGGTTTACACTTCACGGCACACAGGAAACAAAAAACAGAGGGAGAAGAGAGACAGCAAGAGTATAGAGACGGGGTTAAAATAGCTAAGATGAAATGTTGTAAACATTATTTGATGATTATGAACTCCAAGAAACTAGCAGCGTTCTTGCCCTGGCATATTTATGATCTTGAGGGGTGTGACAAAGAGGATTAGATTTTTCGTCTCCTTAAATGAAAGTTATGAGAAAAGTGTTTACAAATCCATCAAATGTCACATAGTTTTGAATATGAGAAAAGATCATGAGTGGGGTCATGAGTATGCTCTTGTGTGTTGGATGAAATGAAATGTAGAGCTTGTGTAGCCTGTATAACCGGGGGACTGTTCTGTATAAGTTCATGTGACATTCTGAGGCTTGATCGCAGACCTGGTGACAGATCTTATTGTACGTGTTCCTGTTTGGTTTGAAAGATGACTGCTTTCATGTCCAGCTGGTTGTTTGCTTGTTGTAGCTGGTGTCACATCCTCTGGTTTGAACGGATCGCCTCCTTGATAGGTAAAATCTAGAAACAAAAGAAGCAGTTTACAGGGGTCGCCAAGGTCACATAATGTTGTGAGAACTGAGAATATTTTGATAACGGTAAAGTGAAGGCAGGCACGGATGTGAGTAGGAGTAAACGTTATGACCTTGACAACTGACATTGGGAATTCTTCCCAGGCACAGAGATAAACGGAGCCAAAAATGCGTTCCAAAATCGTTGTGGAGGGCGGTATCTGTTTTTGGTGGAAAGCTGCGAGGGCAGGGAGGAATTCTGATGTGACAGGGGAGTCCGGGGGAGTTTCAGAGGGAGTGTAGGGTCTTCCACTGGAATGTGCCGTACGTTACTGCCAAGTGAATGCCACTTAAGCTCTCTTTCTCTCTTACTCTCTCTCTCTCTCTCTGTATCTATCTGTAACTTTTAATCTGTAGTTATGAGGTTCTTGTCCACCAACAATGAGAAAGTTACCTGTTGTAGTTGGTTGTAACCTTATAAGTTTGTTTTAAAGGTGTAGTTCAACTTTTTGGATTGATTGATACCACTTTCATGGGTATACAGTAAATATGCAGCTACAGCCAGCAGCCAGTTAGCTTAGCTTAGCTTAAAGACTGGAAACAGGGGGAAACAACTAGCCTGGCTCTAACAAAAAGAGGACAGAGTCCTACAAGTAGAATTACTTTCAGATAAAGAAATTGTCCAGCACATAACCCACCGTAAAAACCACAATGTGTCATTTTAAGACTACGTTTTTTTTCCAACAGAACCAAACGAGATATAACAAGTTAGTTATGTATTATGTTTTCCACTTTAGCAAGAGTGAGCACGTTTCATTAGTTCAGAGCCAATGAAGCCCATAACTGAATTTTAAAAAAAATGCACGTTCATCAATCTCAACAAAAGGCTGCTTTTTGAAATTCCTGTGAAGCTGACTTTATGTAATCACCCTCTTCAGGGACCATCAGAGATAACAAGCTAAAATGCAAAAGATGAGGGTAATCATTTTGTCTCTGCAGTTCAAATTCAAACAATCTCTTGTCTGCTGGTTTCTGTCAGGAGGCCAAGGTGAAGAAGATCATGTCCAAGAAAGAGAGAAAGGAGAAGAAGATGTTCTCCTCCAAAGATGACGAGCACTTTTTGTTGACTGGAGTAAAGCTGGCTGACCGCAGAGGGTGAGGGAACTCATAACTTCATCCTTACATACCCTATGTTACTCCATGTACTCACTGTTTCATGCCAAACAATGTAATTCATTAAACTTCCTTCAAGTATGAAGTAGTATCACAGTTAGGCTATTAATATAATTCAGTCCAGTACAACACCACCACTATCCACAACCTCAGTAATAAACATATGGCTGAAATAACATCTATTTTAACGTTTTAACAAAAGCTGGCCATTATAAGCTTCGGAAAGGAAGAATATGTGGCAGGGCTGTTGTACTGCAGTACATTAGATTGTATAGGTGTACCTAATACAGTGTCTAGGGAGTGTATTTTAAAGTCTTCTGTGGAGGAGTTCACTAGCTATATGTAACTTTGTGCTAATATTGGTGTCACTGTCCGCTCGTAAAATGTATGTCAGGCCTTCGCAGATCGTTTCTGGTTCACATCCTTGTAAGGGGGATATACTCAGTGGCCATTAATGGTCAAGTGTGTGTAGCAAAAATATTTACAGACTTTGACTAGAAATAATGGCCTCATGTCCGACCACTTGTATTTGTTTAAATGTAAAACAGAGCTTCATTTGCCAGAGGTTATTAACTTTCAGACCCCTTGAGGAAGTGGGACATGTATGAAGAGGAAACCCTAAATTAATCACTCTGCTGGGACAAACAACCAGGAATTCCTATACAATGACTTGCAGTATGGGGAAGTCTCATACACACTTGTACCTCACCCAGTCAGTCCTATTTATAGTGAAGATGTGAGATTGGTCAACTGGTTATTTTATACGCTGCAAATGTCACTTTTAAGAGTGTGTTCTTCTCTGCTTCTCCCTGTTTTTCTCTAAAGGTCACACAAGAAAATCAAGGATGATGAGAAGGAGAAGGAAAAGAAGGACAAGCCAGAGAAGGGCCACTGTTTCTGGGAGAGCGTTACCATGACAATGCGGCAGATCTCACCAACCAAAAAACTGGAGAAGATGGACGGCTGGGAGCCACCCTGCCTGGAGAACGTAACTGAGACTGTGACCGACGAAGCACCAGAGGACAAGGGCCAGAAAGAGGACTCGCCTGTGTCCTTCCCCGACCCTCTAGGCCTCCCGTTGGAATTGGCCTCTTGGGGGGGCCGGGGTCTTGAAGAGGACTCCTCCCGCTATGCTAACCTGTCGGACTCCAAGGATTCAACAGCCGCCGTCAGGTGGACAGCCCGCGCCAAAGTCAAGCTGGCCGGCATCAGCAGGATGAGCAGAGGGATTGTGTCAGAAAGCACTTGGGAGGGTTTTAAATAGCAACCATTTTTACCTTTGATACCCCTCCCTCCTCACCTGTGTACCCTCAATAAAGAGGATGAAGACCCGAACCAAATATCTGCTTGTCTCTGTAGTCTAGTTCTGGACAGAACCGGTGTTAATTTCAACTGGTATTGAAATGCTGTAGTCAACCCCTGAACATAACACATGAAGTTTGTCCTTAGTATTTTAGTTTTGAAGCCCCTGAAGACAATATATGTCAGTTAGGGTGTTTTTGGCTGGACTGCCAAGTTTGAATCACTGACATAAACTGGAAATTACGACAAATAAAAGCCTTAACTACTGTACCATTTTAACCATGATATCCACTGGCTTAGATATTTTATATTGCCAAGAAATGAGAAGAGTGATTTTCAATTATTGTGGCTATCAATGGTAAAGAATCAATGAAGGAGATGCAAACCTGCTACTGAAGACTTTAGGTTGGTTTTCCACTTTCTTACTGTCCATGAAGTCACAGCATCTGCGTGAAGAAATGTGAGTCTGAAGCCTTAATATATACATCAGTAATGTGCTTCAAATCTGTGCAATCATGTATATCTATGTGTGTGTGAGAGATAGTGTGGAGAGTAAGAGGTAAGAAAGTGACATGGACATGTGCATGCACATTTGTTTTAGTGAATCACAGTTGGCATTGCAAAGCAGCTTTGAAGTTCTGATGTTGCGTTGGGAGTGTGTGTGGGCCAATAAATGTGATGTTGTTAAAACCAAAGCAGCCCCCACAGTGTCATACAGTGATACACATTTATATTTATACACTTTGTAATGATGAAAAGATAAAATCCAAAATGTCTATACAAAAAAGCAGTGACTCCATGCACCTGTGAAGTGCCTTATTTATCCTCTGAGCACAAACCTGCTGCACTCATGGCAATGGCTATGCAGGTGGGTCAACCCAGCATGCACCTGGACTAGCCTTTGAGTTACTTCCTGGTTTCCAGTTACAACCCCAGTGTCCCTGGATGACATAAACTTTGCCATGAAAAGCCGGTTGGTTTTGTAATGCTGTTTGCATAGCTGTTTTTTGTGTAGGACTGAATCGATCTGAGGTAATATCATTTCTACACTGACTTTTCTTTTAGGTGAACGAGAAACTTCATGACACCGGTCTTTGCTTCTCTCTTTTCTGATTGGTTTTAATGTCTTTACTGATTTTGTTTGATACCGACGTCTCCTTCACAGCAGGCAGAAGTGTACACAGATACAGGTCCGCCTCCAGGGATGCCCATATCCTGTATTTATTCACTAAAAGGCTGGGTCACATTTTCTCAAGCAGAATAAAGATTTAGTTTTACTGGCTCTACTTCTTTCAACACAACGCAATTTGGAGTAAATCTGCGCTTTGATTTACCGGACTTTGTGATCACCACCCAGATGGTTTTCATAGATACAGAAACAGCCTTCCCAAAATGTTTATCAGCAGGCATTTAAAGACAGCCAGCCACTTGTAAAACAAACTGAAGAGTTATTTTAATTTGAATTACACAGAATTTATTAATTAACACTTTGCCTCAATTTCCAAATGTTTTAATTTGCATATGAAAGTAAATACTTCCAATTGAAACGTCTTTAGAAAAAACGAGACTGGAGCATAGTAGGAAGAATATTCATCATGAACCTTTGCTCTTGTGTTCACTGACAAACATTTTTTTCTTGCCGTTTTAGATGGAAAGACATTTATATCCAAACCAAAGGAGTAGAAACTACAATTAGGCCAAGTCTAAAATAAATCTTGATACAGTAAACAAAAGGATAACAAGTTCCCTGCATCCCAGTATAGAATTAAAGAACAGAAACAGGTTTTTAAAAATATTTTATTATTGTATATCTAGTTCCTGTCCCATAAAAGTCATGATAGTACTATCAAGAGTATTGGAACAGCAAAGAAATATTACAAAAGTTGGGAGGAAAGGGTACAAAACTGTTCTTTTTTTCCATAAATAATGTTTTACATTTCCTCTGTCATTTGACAGTTCTGACAAAAGCAGATTGTAAAAACTTTACAACTAATGGAGTTTTACATTATTTTCTTAGGGTTGATGCTTCCAATGTACACGGAGCACAGCAAGAATCCACAAAGGACAACATACAGCATGTAAACAGAGACTCAAACATGACGTGCATTCAGTTATTGCAGAAAAATATCACCAAAACAGAACATAGCAAAAAGCTGAATAGTTTAACCCCATTAAATAAACCATTAACACGAGTCAGTTATTCTGTAACACTATTTCCTTTCACCATTTAAAAAAAACCTTAAATATTACCTATCATCACTTACCTACCATAAACATGCTACAACTCCTTTTACATATAAATCCTTTCACATATTCATTTAACATTTACATATAGTTTTTTTTCTCCATCAGGAAGATGTCAAGAAGACAAACATTTGTGCAGAAGGAAGAAAAACATAAAAGCTCCTTTTATATTTCACACATAACCGACATTCTTAAAATCAAGAAACATTTAATCATTTCTATGTCTTATGGAAACATTTGTGCGTAAAGAAATGAAGACATAAAAAAAAAGTACTCTCTTTCAGTTGAAGCCCTTTGTATTTGGGTAAACGATATCAAGGTCTGGTACACACTCGGGTTGGGAGGGGGAAGCATGGAGAACTTGAACATGGAGGGTTTAGAACTTGAAGAGGTCGATAAAGTGCTGCGGAGAGATGGGCATGAGGCAGCTGTCTGGGTCGTTGGCTGTGCATGGATGGCCACAGTCCTGAAACACAATCAACAACAACACTGTTAGAAAGAAGGGAGATCAGGAAACCAGAGGAGCAGCCAGTAAACATGACGCAGGACACTGGAGCCGGTGGCATCAGCTGTTAGTAAAACTTGGTGCGGTTATGATGCAAGTGGAGATTTACCTATTACTAGATTAAAATGGATTATACCACTCAAATAAATTCTTATGTAGAGATAACTGATTTTTTGGCCACTTGAGGGCAGTGGAAACAAGCCGTATATAACATTGTTAATATAAAAGTATTGATTGTAGCCACATTACACCCACTCACTGCCAGGTGTAACTGTTGTGCAGTGAACTGAACAAGCTGACAAAACTAGCATGCTTAGACTTTAGAGTGAAGAGTATTAAAATGTGTAAATTTAAGACATAAACTGCTATAAAAATGATAACATGTCACACTATGACAATGAATGTCAACAGTAACCTGAATTAACCATCACCGCAGATTTTAACTGGATTTGCACAGATATGTTACCAAATATGTTAGTTAACTAGATTAACTAGACTGACCAAATTAGGTTTCGTAATTGGATATTTCCTTTTCACTCCGAATACCATGAATAGTACAAACTCTGAAACAGCATGTAGTATAGAAAAGCCTACCTACCTACACTTAAAAAAGGATTGGAAATCAAGTCTAATGTATTGACTGGCTTCCTAAAACTTTAAGAAAATATGTTTCAGCCTGTAACAGTTCATTGCTTTTGATTAGGCCGCATTACAGATGTACAGAGCAACTGATTTGCACTATGTATAGGTTACTGAGATCTTTCCTGGCTTGAAGTTTTAATGCTACCTGATTTAGAAAAGCAGTAGTTACTAACAACATTGAAGGACTTTGCACACACATTAAGTGATGGATTTACAAATAGCTGGTGCAACATGATCTTGGACATTAGCAAAGACAGAGACACATTAGTGTTAAACTAAAGGAAAACTGACCGTTTTCTTAAAGACACATGAACTTAACATTCAGAGGAATGACGTGGTTAGAGGCCATTAAAAGGTCAGCGGAAAGAGTGGCAGTGTTTACTAAACACACCTCCAGCAAAACATGATGACGTCAAGTGAAACAGAGCAGTACAAGACAAAAATGAGTTATAAATCAGATCATCTAGGAAACATGAGACAAAGTGGCAACTGCAGAAACAGAAAAGCACGATGGGACAGAAAATACCTTGAATAACAAAGCCAGGTGGCGATCCTTAAGGAATCAGGGAGAAGGGGAACCAGGAGAAGAGGCAGGAAGGGAGCAAGACAAGCAAGCAGAGGGATGCAAAGGGGGCAGAGGTTAGAAAGTACAGGGGACCAGTCAGCAAGGGTAGTAAATAATCTCAAGGACTGGGAACAGATAGGAGCGGCTGCATTTCAAGTACTGTTATTAAAGTTATTAACTTAAACTCTGGAAAATGTTTGTTTTACATGAGGTTTAAAGTCAGATCTTGTGTCACAGAGGGCAATCAAGTCCTTTGTTTGACCTCTGCTATATACACATGTATGAGTACACAAAATCCATTGTATTGGTAAACATCAAGGAATATCATCAGTGATAATGTGCACTTTTATATGTGACCCGTTTGTTCCTGCTCTGAACGCAGAGCTATACGTTACCCTGGCCTTAAGCTTAAGCAGTAATCTGATCTGTAATTAGTCAAAGTAGAAATGCAAAGTCAGGGATTTTTCTTTTTTCACCCCCAGAAAGCCAAATATTTACAGTATACAGACGTGATTTCAAAGTGTCTCTGAGACGTTGCCTGAGTGTCCCAAACGATAATGGATGTTTTGTCTATTTGGTCAAGGAAATACAACGTGTTCTGCTACAAACTAATTGATAGACTCTCATGTCTGATCTATGTAGTTTCAGAGATTTCAGGTCTGTAAAAAACATCTCTTTGTTTCATTTCAGTTTCATTTACTGTATACACACAATCACTTGTGCTTCTACGAAGCTACAGTAAATAACAATGAAGAGCTAAACCAATAAGTTAAACTCATCCTGGATTTATTGCCTTCATTTCACATTTTCCTCCAATGTAATGTACAGCTTTTAGTCTGATGAACAGTACTGGTCAGTCATACGGTGTTTTCTCACATGACATGAATGTGGTTGCAGGTGCGTGTGTTTACCTTCCAGAAGAGGATGCTACAGTGTTTGCAAAAGTGCAAGGTGTCGCCGTACTGCTCTTTCTTTGGATAGTGTTTCTGCAGGGTGAAGTACATCAGCTTCCAGTCCACGTTATCGCTCTTGGTTAGGACCAAATTCCTACAGAACTGCGCACGGGTGGAAGGAAACGCACAATTAAAACACCATTTAAAAACACAGGGGACGGGGATGTAATTATAGCTGGAACAAAGTGTAATTAGATATGTTCAAGGATGATTTCTCATTAACACCAATCCTGAGTGGGTGTTTATACAATATGTGTGAGATAATGTGTATGTGTGTGTGTGTGTGTGTGTGTGTGCGCGCGCGCGTGAAAGAGAGAGAGAAAGAGAGAGATAGAACTGGGAACTGTAAAAAGATTGTGGCAATTCTGCCCTCTAGTGGTCAGCAGGTGAACTACTTAGCATGAGGTTCAGCCATCTCTTTGAATGCTTAACCATAAACCTCTTTTGGAAGTTTTAAGCACATCTCTTTTAGAATTATTGTTAAAATCACAGATTTATCTGCAAATACTCCCCTGATAAACATGAAATATTTAGGTCTCTCACACCTGTTTGTCTGAGAAGTGAAAGTGGCAGAGTTTCTTCCACAGCGTCCCGTTCTCACTGAGGAAATGCAGAGTGGGCGTGGCCTGTCCCAGGTTAATGATGTCATAGGCATCAGATAACTTGCAGAGGATCTTGTTCTGCGTGTGTAGTGGCAAGTCATTGAATGACATGCCATTGCACATTTGCTGAGGAGACAGGAGCAACACATTCAATTCAGAGCTGGACTGTACAGAACAACTCAAGGCAAAAACATTTAAATATTCCTTCATCATATTGATGGTTTCCCACTGAGGGTGACACCTTACAATTTATACACAGTTGAGCATCTTTCATGTTCTTCATTCACTAAATTCAGCTTACATGTGGGAGTAGCATGTCACAGAGCTTCTACACTTGTGGCCATAAAAGCTTTCAAATGTTTAGCCTACTTCCCCTTTTAAATGTCACATTTACATACTGGCAGCTCAAAGCGGACCTGGAAGCGTGTTGAGGCTCAGAGCATGCTGAAGCAAGTTCTGGGAAGGGCTACACACATGCTGACCCACGCACGTGACACGCACAAACACCACCAGACTTTCTACCTTGGGGATCTGCAGGTTGTTGAGCTGCTGCTGCCATTTGAAAATGGTCTCCAGTCGGCACAACCAGATGTTGACGTTGCCCACGAGGACACACCTGCCAACATGGATAGTCAGACCGTGCAGTGTCGAGCTCAGGTCCTGCAGCAGCTCCTTGACAAGGCGCGGATTGTACTGGTCCTCTATAACTAGAAGTTAAATTTTAAAAGCAAACAAAAAACACAAAGGACTGTAACACAATGTAACAGAATCATTCCTTTTCCAACCTACAAATACCTATAACTGCATGTAAGGAAAATGAAATACAAACACTTTATATGTTAACTGCTGAAAATGCATTTAAAAAAAAACAGACTGATGAAAACAGACCCAGTTTTAAATGAAAACTGTAGAATTTTAAAGCGTTACTTTACAAGACCAGTAATACTTTTCTCTTCCAGGCAACACAACCCCATAATGACGGAGCACACTGGTCATACTGTTTTTGTGGTTAGGCATCCAGTGCATTAACACTGCGACTAAACAGTCGTCTGGTTGCTCAGAGCACTTACGATTTGGAAAACAGTTACAGAAAGAACTTTTGTAAACTATAAAGCTACTTTTGCTAACACAACAAGCTACTAGCAACTAAATTAGAGTCTATGGTGCAATGACAAGCTCTGACACAAGACAGAGTTCTGAGAAAACGTCTGCCTGTATAATGTGTCCACTGAATAAATAATCAATCTCCGTCTCAGGTCTACTTACCCTTGCGTACAATCTTCTCCAGTATATTGAAATAGTTTTTCTGGGCAGCTCCACTCAAAGAGGTCAGCTGAGATCTGGCTATTAGTTGGAAAAGCTATGGGAAAGACAAAGTAAGACAGTAAGAGGAAGAGCAGTTTCAAAGGGATTCTCAAACATCTGTGAATCGTCACTCACTTTTGCAACATAGTTGAACCTTCTCAAGTCCTGAATGGCACTGGAAAAGTCTAAACGGTTGAGGGCTTCACCAAGCGTGCAGTATCCATGGCGCTGTGTGTGTTAACATGAAAATACACATATTAAAGATTAGTTTAATTCTATTTATTTATGCGGTTTAAATCAACAGTAAATAAATCCCTCTTGGAAATTCTAGAAACAGCTGCAGCACTCACTTCCTTCGTGCTCCCTTTCTGCGCGTAGATCCATTTATCCCTGAAAACAACTGGACAAGGGGAAAACACATTATTCATTGGAGTACAAGTAATATGGTGTAAATGTGCATACTGTTTATCAGGTGGACACAAAACAATGAGCACCTGTGCAATTTAAAGCAATCCAATACAATAGCTTTGCAGAAAATACTACCTTTGTAAAGATCTTTATCGGCTAATGTTTAATTCTGTTAATCTTTATGCCTATTGTTTGTACAGAAATACTTTTTTGTGAGTAAGGTCTTTACCTGTAAAGCACCTAGCATATACAGCTGTGAAATGAATGTAGTGGACTATAAAGCAAAATATTTTCCTCTGAAATATAGAGCATTAGAAGTATAAAGAAGCATAACATTTATGCGTACATTTATTCAGTTACATTCCATCACTGGTGAACTGCTGAGTCTATGATATGTGGACAAGTTGCCCTTCATCTTATTGACTTTAAGTTTAGAAGAAGTATTTTCTATAATCTGCGCTAAAAGAGGGTCAAATTTTATTTCTGGATAAAAGGTCATGGGTGGGACATCTAAATGAATGAACAGTGGACCCTTCACTGAAATTAAGACTTGTGCCTACCACTTTTTCTGCTCTGCTTAATTTTTCTACAAAGAGCCTTTAATTTTCACACCACCAACTTCACAAAGACAAAATAGTGATTATGCGTTGCTGAAACTCACACTGAGATTTGGTGTTATTGTTATAGAAGTCCTTTTTCCGCTTTGTGGTGGCGAGCTCACACACACTTCCAACAAACAGATTTTCTTTGTTGTCACTGCAAAGCCTGTTTGGACAGAGGAAACATGGAAGGAGTGGTTTTAATAACACTGCATGCGAGTGTGACCAGTGCACCTGAAATACATTGTAATTACACACCGCTGTAAAGAGCCCGCTCTGCTGCAGCGTCGTAGAGCAAGTCTGTGACCATTTACTGTGGTCCTGTACGAGGCAGTTGTGCTGCAATATTTTGGGGTTAACGGGGTCAGCTCACGTATGAGTTAATGATCATAATCCATTCATAATGGCACACCCAGCTAAAGAGAAGAAACTAAAAAGGAAGTAAATGCCCATAAAGTCTTATAGCCACATTTTAACTGCTGCATTTAAGATAATGAATTTGAATAATAAGAAGGCAAAGACAGGTGTCAGACAGTAAACATGTTAAATTACAATGATTCACAGTGTCTGTTGAATGATGAAGGAAACACAGCAGATGGCAGACATACAGTATATCAGAGTATGAGAGACAAAATCATAGACGTATGATGTAATGTAATCATAGGTTTCTCAGAAAACAGGCAAAACATTATGAGGTCTTGATCTGATCTCTGTTATTTCTGGCATATATTCTGAGCATGCTTGGTTGATAGGTTTTTACTGAAAAGATCGATCTCAACAATTTGGCTGCTGAACTCAACTTGTCATATGTTGGCGTGAGAGGCTTCGATTGTCTCAACTCCAACAGAAACCCAAATGAAAATGCTGGCTACAGATAATCCCTGGGTGTGTGTTTGTGAAGGTCTGCTCACATTTCTTGCTGTTTATACGGTATATAAATGACACGTGCATCTTGCAGAGTACTACTATTGCGAGAACTTATTATCTACTATTACGAGAACAATATTTTCTTCTAATGCAAATCAAATGAAATTATGTGAATAAAATAATCTTTACCAACATCTATTCCGCTGTAACAAGACATTCTCTAATGACCTGTATCTGACAGATCAAAGGACTGTAATTGACTGTCCATGCATTGATAATCCTTTGGCTGATGTTCATAAACTGACTGGCACCAGTACAAAACACAATCAGGTGGATGGATCAGCTGATTATACTTGGAAATAATACCTTAAAATATGCTAATAATATATATTTTATAATAATATATATATTAATATCGGGACTAATATCAAAATGATCCCCACTATGGTGTTGTTGTTATTAATTGTGCGTAAAATTGGCTTTTCATTTGTTTTAGGGCATAACATACTGATGATGTCTTTATTTGTGGCTGTGGTGCTGGAGCTAAGCAGTATCTGTTTTTTTTTGTACACCTTCTTCACAAATTCAAAATAGCCTTTTCTCTTTCATGATCCCTCAACAGCTTCCCACCTGCAAACACTGCGAGTTCTGTTCAACGCAAGAAGGGACACATCGGGAAACTGGACCTGTGATGTCGCAGAGGTAGTGATTTTTACACCAACTGTGTTCCCTCTTAAAGAGAAAGTGGGAGGACCATAGAACATTTAACTTGACAGGAAGAATCTCTGGATCTCTAAATAATTCTCTTCTATTCTAAAACAGACTATAAGGCTTTGCTTGAGAGGATAATAAGATGGTTGTAGCAAATACCAGAGATCCCAAAGTACATGCAACAGGGTATTTATTGTAATGACAAATACAGGAGGTATGTTCTGTTCAAGAGCTTTCAGAAGCTGGACGAAATACTTAATTCACCCACAATGTGGGTGACCTCAACACACATTCTTTTGGATAAAGAAACTAATTTACTTTTTCCTCCAGCATAAGTGAAGGCGTGACTTTGCTCATCCGACTGCGAAGTCAACAGATCGGGGTGAATGAGCTCTACAGTAATCCCTCGCCTCTATCCCTTTATCCAGTTGCACAGGCATAGACACAAACACACACATGCAAGCAAAGTAATCTATCACAGTGAATCACAAGTGAGGAATGCAATAGCCTGGCATTTTTACGCAGGTTGCATATGGAGCACCGGCCTCCACTGAGCCAATAAAAAGACATCACATAGCCGCAGGAAAGTTCAGAAGGATTTGTGGATATTTAAACTATATTCTGAAATGCATAAGCTAAGGGGTCGAGGGGTGTGTAGGAAGTCTACATGAACAAGCAAAAAAACAAACAGAGCATGTGGCTCGCATTTAGCTTTTAGACCTCTTACTGTAGATAGATGCATTCAAGTAGCATTTAATATGTGCTTTGTCAGTGCCACTAAATAATCAAGGCTATTCAGATGGTGTCAGATAAATTATTTGTCAAAGAGATGGACAGTAAAGTGAGGGTCAAATACTTTCCAGCACTTATCTGGCACTTGACGTTTTGAAGATAATATAGGACAGAGGTGTGTTGACATTAAAAGACACATTATGATCTAAACTACTTCTGTAACACTGTGTACTATGCCAGTGGCCACCATAATGCTCTTCTTTCTTTCTGCCAAATGTACCTCTGCAAATGAAGTCACTGGCATTTCTGAGTGAGGCTGCGTTTGGATAGCGGCCAATTTGAGCAGATGATGTCATCAGTTATTGTCTGATGTTGTGTTCTTTCCCTTTTCATGAAAAGACTGCTGACAAGCTAATGTGGCACTGTGAGGTACTGTTGTTTGGTAGAAAGGGCGACACTGTGACGTGAGGGAGATGTCACTGACTGGTGCTGAGATTCCACCCATAACCCTATCGGCACCAGCAGGACACCGGCGTCCCGCTCACTGTTTGAGTGAGGCTTGACCATGAACCAACTGGTATATCTTGCTATCCCTGCTGAGCACAGCAGACTCATACAAAAGGTCTAGCTTTGACCTGAGTAAAGGCTACTTTGAGTGAATGTTTGTTGTTTTATTTTATCACAAACTGTCCATTTTATTTTATAATTAGTTATGATGTTATTTTAAGTCAATAGTTGCTGTCAGTTGACCCCAAAACCTCACACATTTCATTGATTAGTTTGCTTACTGTTTCTAATGAAATGCATCTTATAACATTTCTAGGTTCAAATAAAGTCTACATATATAGTCTATAAATTTTCCTTCAATAATACACATCTTTATTTTCACATAGCCCTGGTTATCATGTGCAATACATCCATATCTGAAGCGACAAGACACTTTAAGAGTCAGTAATGCTAAGCCATGTACAGTATAAACAAACTAATAATGAAACAGTACTACTATACTCAGTGTTGGGAAGGTTACTTTTGAAATGTAATAGGTTACAGATTACTAGTTACCCTGTTTAAAAAGTATTAAGTAATGTAACTATTTTGATTACTTCATTAAAGTAATGTAACTTATTACATTTGATTACTTTACTTTAACAAATGTTTTAAACTGGGCAATAGTCCTAAAAGTCCTAAAATATAGATTTAAACCAGGCAGTGTAAACCTCCCAACAGTTCTCAACACAGATTACTGTCTCCC
>JAVQJL010024716.1:0-10510 GCA_036024295.1 Nannoperca obscura | reverse complement strand
ATTTCTTTAAAGTTAAGACTAGTTTAAAGTCATCTTCATTGAAAAGTACAGTGCTTTTCCTTCAAAAATAAGGACATTTCAATGTGACCCCAAACTTTTGAACGGTAGTGTATGTCATCATGTACATGTCTTCAGTCCTTCTTTGATGCATCAGTGAATAGTATAATGGTTTCGGATCTCAGAAATAGCAGGCTGCTTACACAGTCCTTTTTAATGTAACTTTATTTCATTTGTGTTATCAAATTAAGTTTAGAAGATGATATGAGAGACTTAGTCCACTTTAAATTAAAGGCACACTATTTCCGCGTGATGTGGTGTTTCTATCTGCTTGGTGTCGCAGCCTGTCAGACCCAGTTTACGTCTCAGTCCGGCTGTGTAAGGTAGCTGAAGTAGCTGTGTAGTTATCATTCCTGAGGTCCCTTGTGAGTTTTGTCTCAGTCATATGATCTTTAGGAGGCTGTGTACGACCTCCGTCACCGAGGTGGTCCCTCCCTGCGGAGACGGCCTCCGTCTGCAGGCTGCAGGACAGAATACGTCCTCACTAATGTCTTCCCGTAACCTTGTTCATTTTGTGAAAATGGCAATGACAGTTGCAGACCAAGAGTAGTTAACAAAAAGTGAAGTCAGAAATAAATAATTAAAATAAATAAAGCAAATAAACACCGACTGGTCATATTGCAGCACCCTCCGTACTCATTTCCATCTCTTTCTCATTGCTTCTCTCTTCAGAAAGGTTCAGTTAGAGGTCTTCCTCTTCACCGCGACTATTTTTAACCAGGCCTGAAAGCCAAGCTTTGGACACACACACAACCCCACAGACCCCGAGACAGGTGCCAACTTTTGTGCCGAAAAGTGTGTTGTGGTGTGTTGTGGCGGGGTGTGTGCACTGGGAGTGACTGTGGGCTGGTGTCGGAGGAATGCGTGACCTCGCCGGCCTCTGCCGCCGTTTGGCTTTGATCAGACATTCCTCTAGAAGTTTGTCCTGCTGCTGTCACCGAGCCGCAGGGCACTGGTACGCGTTTGTGAGTGGTTTTTATGTGTTTTGTAAGTGTGATGGAAGAGAGAGGGTGTCTTTTTCATTTGATTATTTATTTATTTATTTATAATAAATTTAAAAAAAGAAAGATATTGAAAGAAAACTTGCACAAAGAGACAAAAGTTATTGGTGGTAGTCTTCCGTCCAGTATCAATAAAGACTCCATGTGGTATGTAAACTCCACTGATCCACCAATGGTCAGTCATTACAAACTTTATTTTATTTTCATTGGAGATTCCGAAGTTTCCAAAAATACAAAATAAGTCAGGCTGACATTTAGAAAAACACACTATTAATACAATTTAAAATATTTTTATTTGATGAAAAGGTGCAGCCATAAAAACGGGACTTGGTTTGGAATTAAACGTTTCTCCAGTTACAGAAAATAAATCTGCAACTGTTTTTGATTATTGATTGATCCTTAAAGTAATTTTCTTTTTTGATTCCAACTTCAAAATCGGGAGGATTTGGTTTATTTACCCTGTAAAGTGAATATACATGTGAATATGTTGTTCTTTAGGAAACTGTGATGGGTCATTTCTGAATATTTCCTCACATTCTATAGACCAAAGGATGAATTAGAAAAATAAACAGCAGATTGATCAAAGAGAAAATAATTGTTAGTTGCTTCAATGATGAAGCTCATGCACAAGATAAAAATAAATGATACACACAGAGTGGAATATGATGGTTTTTACAACCTTAAAAGCTGCTTTAGTGGGAATAAAAGGTTTAAACTGGATGTCAACAGAGTTAAATAGTCTCTAGAATTAAGGGAAGAGTGTCTCTCTGTTTTTTTGTCCTGAGAGTTTGTTTTGTTGAGGATTGAGAGAGAGAGAGAGAGAGAGAGAGAGAAAGACGTTTGATTGGATGCTCTTAAGTGAGGTAAGAGTGAGGAGAGATTGTACATTTTTGTATTTCCCAAAAACAAAGTCTGGATAAGAAGCAACGTTCCAGACAACAGAACAACAACAGAACAACGTGTGACATGTTGATCTTTTGGGTACATTTATTTGCAATCAGTAGTGTTTCAGCATGAAGCCTTCATCAGGAGATTGTATTTGTTATAAGGACAAGGAGAACATACTGTTTGGGGAGAAGGAAGGGGTTTTGAGGGTGAATAAGACAAGTATTGATGTCTTGATTGGTGTGTGAAGAGAGTGTGGGGTTTGTAAGACGCTGTGATTGAGGAAGGTGCGTGTGCGTGTGTGTGTGTGTGTGTGTTGCAAAGGTGAGGAGTGAGAAAAGAGAGTAGAGGGAGTAGTAACGGGAATTGTTCTTGATGAGTTAAGGAACAAGGCCGTTGTGGGTGTGTTCAGGAGACTCAGAATAAGTGTTGCAGACAGGAAGTGTTGCGGCTGCGTGGGGAGAAAGTGTGTGTTGTGGGTTTGTTAAAAAGCTTGTTGTGGGTGCAGAGAAAGTCTTAAATAAGGAGAGTGTTTGGGAGTTGTTGTGGGGGCGTAGAAAGACTTGTTTGGGAGAAAGGAGAAAGCGATTAAGATGAAAATGTTTTTATAGTTTTTAGAATGGAGTTTGTTTGTTACGTTTTAAATCAGGCGAAAGCATCTTGTTAGATAAACAAAAATACTTTTGGAAAAGGATCAAGAGGTAGAAGATAGTGTTAACAAGCAAAAGAGAGTTTTAAGTGAAGAGTGTGTAGGGGGGGGGGGCAAAGAGAGCCTTACTTTGGTCTTGGAAAGCCATCAGGAGGAAAGACAAAGTGATTGGCTGAGGAGGGAGAGGGAGTGTTTCAGGGCAGCAAGGAGTCTGGAGGACATCTTGCAGAGGAGTGGACACAGGCAGAGCAGCGCGAGAGTCTCGATTGGCTGCAGCGAGCGTGTGTCTTGTGTGTTTAAGATCTGTAGATCTGGAGTGTGCACAACGAGGGGAGGTGCTGGTAGGAAGAGAGGTGAAGAAGAGGACAGGACGAGTCAGAGGGTTAAGATTGGAAACAAAGTGAAAACAAGAGGAAGGAGGTGAGGAAAAGTGGACAAGAGGGTGAGAAAGAAGGCAAGGGTTTCTTTGTGGGCAGACGAAGAGCTGACGAGGGGAAAAAGGGAAGAAGGGAGGAGGAGAAAACAAAGCAACTAAAGAGGGGAGGGTGAGAAAAATCAAAAAGCCTTTTGTGGAGTGAAGACTGACGGGGTTAATGAGAGGGAGAGTTAGCGAACAAGTGACTAACAAGTTTCTGCTGCCAGCCACACGAAACCAAAGACTCACACACACAGACCAAAATACACAGAGAGGGAGCTTAGTGACAGGAGCTGGTGTTTTTGAGTGTGGTGCTTCTCCTCTTCCTCCTCCTCCTCCTCGTCTTCATGTTGTTGTTGGCCTTAACTGGCGGTGGGTCACTGGGGCGCCACTACATCGCCATGTTCGAGGCCACACAGAACGTCACGCTCAAGCCTACGGAGTCCTGGAGGGAAGCGCTGCTGGACACCCGCGTCATGGACCTCTTCTTCACAGTGAGTATCCCGTCCCATCACTGGTGTGTTTATCCGTCTCCGAGTATCTACAGGTTCTGAAACGTCTTTTAAAAATAGATCTCGGATGACTTTATTTGCGTTTAAGTGTTCAGTTTTGAAGTCGTGCTTTCTTCTTGTCGATGCTCTCTGGGTCACCGTTGTTTCACTGACAAAATCTTTCATTTCATTTTAAACTGCTTTACCAAAAAGGAAAAAGATGCATTTAACTTAAATTAAACCTGCAGATGCTTCCCTCTCTGTACTTTGTGTTTCACTTTGTCAGTAAATCCACATCTGTCCGTATCTTTCTGTCGTCCTGTCTCACACATTTCCATTAGAGTTTCCTCGTGTCCTGCTTTACCCTTTCTTCTCATTCCTTTTTTCCTGACCTCTGGCTGGTGGTTTATTTATGATAAACAGAGAGAGAGTTTGCCTTTTCATGTCGGGCAGAGAACTCTCTCTTGACCTGGTCTTTTTGGCGCATGTTAGGTTTTTACTAGTTTCGTGGGTTTTGTGGACGCACCATTAACTGGATTTATGTGCGCTCTGCAGTGGGGTCGTGTTATTGTGTCACTGTCCAGAGGACCGCCCGGTGAAGTAAATGTGTATTTTTGTGCAGTGACTTGTGTGTTTAAAGAGGCGGCCCACGCTGGCTAAGCAAACGGTGTGGAAGAGAAGTGTGGAACAAACCGGTCAGCTCCTCTTCCATTCAGCATCCATCCAAACCGTCTGGCCGCCCATCGCCAGATACTGCTCCACTATTCTGCCCTTCAGCTGCCTACTGCCATATACTGCTCCTTTTAGCCTTTATCTGTCACTACCTGTTTCACAATCACAACCACCTACATGACCTCTGTCAAATGCTGCTCTGCAGTTACACCCTGTTACTGCTACACTGCACTAACTGTCACTAATCTGTCAACTGTGAATTACTGAAGTGAACACGACCTCACGACCGACTGCGTGCACGTTACAGAATAATGACCCACTCACTTAATCTCTAGAATCTGTACAGAGAGGACAAGATTTCTGATTTCAGTTTGTAGTCTGAGTAGTAATGACCAATTGTGTTTGAGCTGAAGTTTAGGAGCACAACAGACAGCAGATCAGTTTGATTATTCTGGTGCTATTTGTTTGTAGTTGTCTTGGTGAGTCAGGACTAAACACTGCTCCACTTCCTCTACACTGCAGCACGTATTTTCATTTCCAAGCAACTTCTCCAGCAAAATGTTTACCTTTTTATTTGTAATTCTTATAAAGCCCAACATAGCATACATTTTAAACCTTTACTTGTACTTTGGTGGTTAGTACATGAAAGCGGTTTGCATCACATGATAAACGCTCTGTTTTTTGGAGTTGTTTAACTCATTACAAACCAGTCATTGCCTGTGGAGCTGATTTATTTTCTATATTAATTTAGTTTGTTTAGTTACAGAAGTGGAAATTGGATTTGTTTGTTATCTGACATTAGGCCACTTCAGCAGGAAGCTATGGAAACTAATACTTTGTTTAGTGCTTTTGTTCCTTAACACACGTTTCTGTTAAAAAAAGGACTTTTGAAAATGTGTTTCAGTCACTTTGTCTCAAAGTATTTTTAACTTCTTGTGCTTTGTAATACACAGAATTGTATCTTTTCTGTTTGGATTATACAGAGACGAAAGATGCCAGATTTGATGAGCACTTTCCTTTGAATATGAAAACCTAAGTGCTTTTAAAAGCACGACTGAACAATGATTCCGTTTTTTCGGTATTAAGTATATTAAGTGCTATTAAGTTAACTTGCTCTTGTGTTTTTTGTGCAGTTCATTGAAATTAACATATTTTGATCTTGTCACCTTTTGTGATATCATATTTATTAAATGTGTCCCAGTTCCCACTGTTTGCATCAAGATCACGACCAGTGGTGTCTCTATGTAGAAACGGATCTTTTGTTCAGCATTAGGACACAAAACCATCTTCTAAACCCTCGGGTGTCTCGGTTCCAGCTTGACTTCAAGGTTATTTGTGCTTGGTCAGTTTTGTTGAAAGTTTCTTCTGTGGTTACAGTTATTACCTTTATGCAGCTGGTTCAAAGTGAAATCAAGCCAAACAAAGCAAAATACACAAACCTGAATTTAGTAGCAAATATTTTGATGACTGAAAGAACATTTTAGAACGGGTGAAATAGTTGTTTTGTTGTAAAATCTGCAGATGCTTAATTGTAGTTCTTTTCCACTTAAGTGCCTAATTATCAGCTTTCATTGACGGCCCTTTTTTCGTGCAGCCGAAGAAGTTTTCACTCTGATTATTTTGGCTTAATTCACAAAGCAATCAAAAATAACTGTAATTTGCACTACACAGCGAAGGTGTTCAGCGGTTTGTTACAAAGAGCACACGGGCCCAATCAAGGTTTTGATTGGCTCCCAGCTGGTCGGCAGGAATAAAAATGTTTGTCATTTTTCGGTCGGTTCTTTGCTGCTGGAATCTTCAGGATGTGTTTTGTGTCGGTTTCAGTTTCCAGGCGTCCAGTCTCATCTCTCGCTCTGGTATTTCTAGTAGCTCAACTGTTTGTTATTGTAAGGCTGCTGTGGCACTGTCAGCTGCCTGTGTGTGTGTGTGTGTGTGTGTGTGTGTGTGTGTGTGTGTTGCAGCATCCTCCTGGTTGTGTTGTGTGCATTTTTGTGTGTGTTGGTGCATATCTGTCTCTGCATGATTGTGTCAATTAGATTTAGTGTAGTGTATGTTTGTGTGTACTCACTGCGTGGATCTGTTATGCCTGTGTGTTTCCATGTAGTGTGTGTTTGTCTCAGTAGGTGGTGCGTGTGTGTCTGTGTGTGTGTATATATATTTATTCAATTTAATGGGGTCCTCTGCTGTCTCAGCTGCTGTGTTTCCTCAGCTGTGAGGGGTACCAGGCTGGGGGGTGTGTGTGTGTGTGTGTGTGTGTGTGTGTGTGTGTGTGTGTGTGTGTGTGTAGGGGGTACTCAGAGACACGCGCCATCAGGGTCACAGTCCACCACAGACCGGTGGCAGGATTAGAGCCCAGCCCCGGGATTAGGGGCCCCTGTTAACAACCGCAGTAACCCACCCATCACACACACACCTACACTCATCGCCCTGTTGAGGGGCTCTGTGGAGTCTCCGTCGCTCTGTGGGTGGGTGTCTGTCAGTCTCCCATTAACTGTCTGCAGAGCCCCCTCACTGATCAGTGCTGTGAGCTGGCAGGAGGCTGCTGGCAGTGTTTTATTTACTCCTAGTAAAGGACAATTACATTTTTATAGTTTTGCTCATTGATGCTGTCGGTAGTAAGTTAAATACTGAGGTCTGGGGAGCAGCATCACAATGACATGCAAAAGACATAAACTGGGAACGTTGTGGTTCATGGTCAGTGCCTTAAACCCGCAGCCCACCAGGGCGCATTACGATGGTGCGTGCAATATCATAGCTTAAAGAAACAATGACCCAAACTATTAAAAATTAGACCCAAGTTGTAATACACTAAAATTCTCCTGTAATTAGCAGGATAAACAAATCAGTGTGGCCCCAGGCATGAGAGGATGTGGTTCATTTATCAGTAGCCTGTTAGAACCAGTAGCCAGTGGTCCTGTTACCATAGAGACATCTGAGGTTTTAAATATCAGACATTATTGACGTCACAAGGATGGCTCTGGACAATAATCGTAATGAATCTGCAAACCAATGACACAACACTGAAGCCAGATCATTACTGATGGCCATCGGTCCCAACCAGGCCCGAGGACGGGGTCTCCCTTCCATTTTACAGGACATAGTTTGGAAATCAGCACAGTAATTATGCGGTGGCGCACTCTGCCAAAATTTCATTCTGGCACCCAAAGTTCTTGTGGAAATGCATCTCTTTTCCACTTCAGCTGGTCACAGTTACTTCTCTGAGACACTGAAGTGATTGAAGATGGACGGACGGACGAGGAGTAGGATGAAAAAAGTGGTAGAGAACGAAATGTTGAGAGGGGAAAATAAAGAAGAATGAGAGTAATGTTAAGAGAATGTGAAGAGAAAATGAAACGAGGTGCAGGAATAAAAACGGGTGTATGATTTTTAGGGGGAGTCAAAGAATAAAGGTGGAACAGAAGAATACAGTTTAGAGAGAGCAGGTGAAGTGTGGATGCAGCTTGCAGGAGGAGGTTTGGGGATAAATGGGCCATGGTAGATTGAAAAGGACGAAGACCCCGGTGATTGTTGGCCCCCTTCAAAATAAACCCACTCCACACACACACACACACACACACACACACACACACACACACACACACACTTCAAACAGAACAAAAAACAGAAGAAGAAAAGGTGAGCACACAAGCTGAGGCATCTGAAACGTTGGCCTCAGCACGGTGTTTTTGTCTGTTTGTGTTTCTCTGGGTTTTTAGTTTCTGTTTGGCTCAGAGTGATTAGAGAGCGCCCTCAAATTGTGATTCTGTGCATACCCCGTATACATGCAAACACAAACACGCACATCCAAGACTTCTGGATGCATCTGGTTTATTTCATCGCAGCAAATTGACATTTACAGCTACACACTGCAGACACACCATTCATGTGTTTATTCACACACAAACCCATGTATTTGTTATGCAGACATGCTTTTATTCATACAGATACACTCACAGACACTGTGGTGCGCACACATGTTTGATTCCAATACTTGTGATATAATACATCCCTAACCTTAACTATACAACTACATGCCTAAAGCTGAGTTTATAGTTGTGTGAAGCTCTTGCATGTAGCTTCTTCAACAGTGCAATTACTAGTTGGACCTGTGGCAGCTTCGGTGATACCACACGGAGACTACAACATCTGGGATTCGCCAGCATGCTACTTGTGTTTTCTGGTAGAGATTGGAGGTGGAAGCAGCTGAAGAAAGGTTCATCCAACTGCGTCAAGACATCTCGACTGCAAACCTTCTGCTCGCTGCTCTCTAACACGAAAGAACACTAATGTCCTCTACTCAATAGTTTGTTCACATCACTCATAACAACCACGTTGTTAAGTTGATTGATTTGTAAACGCTGGTTGGTGTCATCCATGAGAACATTGAGGATGCCTGTCCATGTTCTGTAAGAAAAATAAGCTTTAACTCACACATCAACACATTGCATCAGTTACAAATCCAGCTAAAATCAAAGCGTAACCCAAACAACCAAGTCTTAATCCTCAATCTCTCAAGGTCTGAAAATCACATTGGTCCTCATTAGAGTTCAGGGACATGACATGAAATACTGTCCGATGATAGAAAATGAGTCAAACTTGAAGTATTGTTGCATCAATGTGATACAATACTTAGATTTTTCAATATTTAACTAGATTAGCTGAAACCAGGCGCTCCAGTGTGGTTATTTTTTATCAATAATTCATTTCTCAATTGAATTTACAAAAGATGTACTATTTTATCACATTTTATTGTTATAAAATTAGACATTGTCGTTCAAGCCTTGCTGTAGTCCTCACAGAGACAGAAGAGCATGCACAGTAAAGCATTTCGTGTTTACCCAGTGAACACAATCAGTGTGGAGTGCAGGGACTGATGAGGCTGCAGCAGAGGCTCATTCTCTTCTGCCTTGGCCTGCAGGCAGACAGTAACCCAATCTGAGAGAGGGAGGGAGAGGGAGGGGTGGTGGAAAAGAGCGAGCGAAAGACAATAAGTTGGAAGCGCAGTGTTGATTTGAAAAAACAGGAAGATGAGCCTCTAAGCCCCCCGAGGAAACAGACACCAGGCTTTGTCTCCTATAAATATCATTCCTCATTCTCCCTCCCTTCCTCTTTCTCCCACTCCCCTCTTCTCTCTCTTTCCCTCTCCTCCTCTATCGTCGAGCTCTCTCTCATCTCCTTCTTCATCCTCTTTCCTTCACCTCATTGTCTACCTGCCTTTCTCCTTCCCCCAGTTTTCTCATTATAGCTCATGTCTTCCCCTCTCTTGCTCTTTTCCTCATTACCTATCGCCTTTTTATTTTCTCCCCAATTATATTCTTTCTCCTTCAAAGGGCTGGGTGTTGAACCCCAGTACTTCTTTGGTACAGACCATAATATGTCTGCAGTAAGCTTGTCGTTCAATAGAATTTTATTGAATCTGAATCCAGTATCGGATCTGCTTTTCAAACCCTTATCCTTTCAAATCCTATATCAAATGTATTTAGGTTTAGCATTCAGCATCTCTGAGTAATTAAAGTTATAAATAACTAAACTCAAAGAATTGTTTGACCTTTTTATCAGATCTTTTTTTGGCTCAGGCAGCAGAAACACTGCAGTTTTCAGTTGTAAGTTAATTAATGTTCACAACCTTCGGCCATAATGAAAATGAGACGAGCTGCTTGAGATATAAAAAGCTGATTAAGCTGTTTTTCACAAGCTACTATAATATTACATTTAATTTACATTCTCTGGTCCAATCGTTTTTAAAGCAGCGTTTCTTCTATCAGTTGATCAGAAACATTACTTAATTAGCTGCAGTTAATATATAATTCTGCCAGTATGTTGTTTTCTCCTAACAAAGAAAGGGAGAGAGAAAATAGTTCAATAAAAGATTTGTTAGCCTGTCGAGTACCTGAAGTTGGCACTAGCTACAACTCTTGATCTGCGACAACTTGTTTCATCGTAATTTATCAAGAGAAAATGGCAAAAAGATGTTGGTTCCAGCTTCTCTAATGTGAGAATATGAGGCTTTTCTTTGTGATGTATGATGGGAAATGAAACGTCTTTGGCTTATGGACTGTTTGTAAGACAAAATGAACAATTATAAGGCTTCAACTTGGGCTCTGGGAAATTTTGATGAGTGTGTTTTGTTATTTTTTGACGCTTTATGGAATAAATGAGGAATCGATTATTAGGAAAGTGTAAAGTCATCTTTACTTATTCTTTGATCTTTGACATGTTTCTGTTATATATATATACACTACCGTTCAAAAGTTTGGGGTCACCCAAACAATTTTGTGTTTTCCATGAAAAGTCACACTTATTCACCACCATACGTTGTGAAATGAATAGAAAATAGAGT